>DWED01000621.1:0-10726 GCA_018245795.1 Protelbella ruficauda | reverse complement strand
TATACATAATTACATTGATATTTGATTCATACGATTGGCGCTTTGGTTCAGTGGTTAGAGATGGTGATTGCTTATTGAGTTTTGTTGGTTCGATTCCAACCCGAAACAGATTGATACTTGTGGGAAAAATACAAGTTTTTATTTTTGTGCCTGGATTAAAAATATCAAATATATATCATACATAATATATAATATATGTATGTAAGTTTATTAGCAATCTGGTGACCATAACGCAGAATGTAGAAGAGACACATCAGGTCGGCGAGGATAAAGATATTGAACCCTCTGTGATCTTCGGTGACCATGTAATAATAAAAATAATGGATAATTTTAAGCCTAATAATAAGTAAGAGTTATGGTTAGGATTTTGAATTGTTTCTTGTCAAACGTGGTCACCACGAAAGCAATGTCGCTATTTCTATGGGTTACTTCTATTAGGGACTTCTATTGGCGTGTCGCACGCCACCCGCGGAAGAAAAGTCACTCGACTCGCGGTGAACAATTTGTTACTAACTGACGGTATTTGTGTAGTAAAAAAATATATATTACGTTACGCCTTCAGAATAGCAATAGTTAGTGTAAAACGATAGTTAGTTAGTATAAAATGATAATATAAAATGATAGTTAGTTAGACAGAATAAGCGCGATAGTTAGTACAAAATGATCGTTAGCATAAAATAAAAAAAAAATTATAATATTATTTTTAAATTACATATATGTATATTGTCACGCCTTTTCTCATAAACGTTTTATCATACGTCGTTAGGGATGAACTATACCAATTTATTTAGCATACAGGTTTTATTCCACTTAAATTAACTATACCTATAATGTTTTTTAATACTGGACAGAGATTCTCTTATTTATGTATATTTAGACGTACACATCTATATACTTTTTAATCAAAATAGTACACAGTGTCAGTTATAGTCTTACTATGGTATGTTATTATTATTATAAGAAACATATTAATCCGCATGAAATATAAGGTACGATGGAGGTCCATTCCAAATTTGTTACATTCTAAAACTATTTTTAATGTTGGACACGTTTACTCCTACGCGGTTCAAGCCGAGTCAGGAATTGAAGATTATTAAATGCTTACTGGTAAAAATATATAATGTAGCAATCATTTAGCTAGATGTTAGTATATAGTTAGACATATAATTTAGTACTTACTTTTCTTGCATATTTTTTCCTCTTTCGCGGTTATTACACTAAACCATTACGCTAATTCCATATAATTGTATATGCAGCCAGTGCTACAGTCACTACATCCTGGAAATGTTTTCACTAAACATTACTAATAAAAATATATTTTAATGATAAAAATCATAGTAAAGTCTTAGGACAACTACACAGGGAATGTGCTGTAATTGTCAGACAGTTAACAAATTACATATATACATTCCTAAATAAATAGTTATATATAGATATTTTACATTCAGATACAGAACAACTATCCATGTACTTACACAAATATGACCGAGTTCGTCGTTCAAGGTCAGTAACAACTGCACCAACATAGTAGCCATAATAAAAATTATTATAATAAAGATCTTTCATTATTGACTACCATTTTTGTAGTTTTTAATCAATAAATTAACAATTATCATTCATTCAATCATACTTAAATTGTTAATGAACTTGTGAAGGATTCGTCAAGTGTTTCCATTTTCATTAAAAAAAAAATTAATGTTAAAACAAAATGGAGGCGAGCGGAGCGGCGCGGTTAAGCATTTCACGATATGTCACAGTGATAGATCGAAGATCGCTATCGAGATAGTTTATAACGTAATTTATGGCGCGTAGTGGGCGGCGCATTAATAGCCCCGACAATAAAAAGGACGTTCCAGTGACGTCTAAATTATACGATTGAGTGGTAAACATCAATGTTCTTGTTAACGATATAGTATATATGTCACATAATGCTGCCAATAAAAAATATGATTGCCAATAAAACAAATATTTGTTCTTGTGGCAACATGCGAAAAGTAGGCTGTAAGAAACAAAGTTATTCTGACACTGACAGTTGAATAATTCTTAATTATAAAGGCATATACAAAAAGATAAATAAGAATTTAGAAGTTTAGAAAAACCATATATTTTTAAATTTTGTTTCATTTTTGATGACGTAAGATTTTAAATTAAATAACAGGTTTTTTAACTGGAAATACTGCACATATTCAAAAAAATTGCAAAATATAATGAAATCTTTTGGGCTCATTTTTTTAAAATTACAAATTTGTAACATAACACATTCTTTCACACATGTCTTCAACGATCTGCAGTACAATTTAATATATCGGTAAAACGTGAAGTCGTCAACGTACATTGATCGAAGTCAAACATATGTAAAAGGGAATAAACGTATGTTCCCATGCCTCCTACGCTCGGAATGCATAATTATGATGGGCACATACGAATGTTAGGATTGCGCCACCAGTCCAGCATTGTTCTGGTTCGTCTAAATCAGAGCTTGTCTCACGTGTGCACTCGCCCTATTGTCGCGCGCGTTTCACACACGCTCAGTAACATCCTCCCACGGACTCATTTGACTATAAGTACAGTTGTTTAAGTGCTGTCCAACTGTGCGAAGCTATTTCCTTGCTGCTTGTCTCGACTGTTATTAAGCGCTATTAGAGAACGTTGTTTCAGTAAAAGTATGCAACTCCTGTGTAAGTGGCGTTGCTTTTACTCTGTTTAGAACGACACTGAGCAGCTAGTACTAGCAGGGAATACTTCTTTACGATATAAATACCTACAGTTCACCGTGGATATTACATTTATTCCTGTATTTGAATTCTTCATTAACTTTTTATTTGGCCTAAGGTGTAAGGAAAGCAAATGAGTTAATATCTACGTAATGTAGTTGGAAATAAAAATTACTAATTATAAAACATGTAGCATGTTGCAGGGCGAATAAAGTTTTTTATCATTAGACAATGTCGGTAACAATATACGCATTTTCTAATGTTACAACATTCAGTATGGAGTGAAATAGATATGGATAATACGGTTAGAAAGCGTGACGAACAGAGTTAATTACTCATGTAGGAAGATAAAGTTAATTACTTAAAAAGCATTATTATTTTTAACATAACTTTGTGGCGTCATTGTACGGGCAACGATATTTTATAAATACATTACTATCTTACAGTAATTTAATGCTAACACTGCATATAAAATCTTGCATCCTTGTAATTCATTCTCTTCGTAGTGACTATTGTAAAAGAATCACATCAGGTCTATAAGGATAGAGATACTTGGAACTTTGTGTTCTCTGCCTATTTAGTAAGATCTGGCGTGACGGTAAAATAATAATTGTAGTGCACTAAGTTATCAAGTTGAGTTATCAAAGACAATACTTCTATTGACTAAATATATTTTTCAATGGGTATCAAGTCAGTTTTGTAATTTTTTTATTTGTAGAAATATCTTTTCATTTTGTTTTGTCTGCATAGCCATAGTCTACGACTTCACTTGTTTGAGTCGTTAAGGAGGAGTACATGTAACAATTTAGAAAATTATTGTTAATTTGAGATGCCTTTTTATTATTTTTCTTATGTAGAAATAGGCTCGCGTTTGGCTGCAATCCCACCTGATGGAAAGCGAGATGCAGCCGAGGATGTTGCCTTAAATCGTAAATTACATAGAACATAGTATTCAAATCGTAATATTTTTTAAGGTTACTTAAGTTTTTCTTATACATACCTAGTGATAATTTTTAACATCATAGTCATTATCAGCCCGTCACCGTCCATTGCCGGACATAGGCATATATTTTTAACATCATGCAGTTAAAATATAAAGGATTTATTATTAATTGAGAACAATCCTTATATTCCCGCTTTTTTTTTACAATTAAACGAATGGACGTGATCAGTTACATTGGTTAATTGGAAACTTTCGAATACCAAATACATATCTCAAGTTCTACGGCGAAAGATATTTAATTATTTTAACGATTATTTTTTAAATAAAACATCCTGAATGAAAGGCTCTGTGCTAGTGTCTTTGGATTTTGTTACGGATGACATTTTTTCACAGGCTTATGTTTACCAATAGATGGGTGACTGAACGTAAAGTGGAAAACCATTGAACTAAATTTTTATTCAATACGTGTTATTTTTTTCAAGAATTTTCCACCATCACCAAGAATTGACTGGTAGAGAATGCCATTACGCATTAGCTCCGCCTTTTCTACGAAGTGCCCAGATTTTAGATGATACAATAAAGAATAAATAAATAAATGAATTATTGTTTTGCAGTTCGCTGACATCCAAAGTCAACGTCCCGCGACGTATTTGAAAGCATACATAAATGCATGTATCGCGTTCATTTTTACACTCGTCCAGCGCACGCGTCCGCCGGGACGGCCGGGAGCGCAGGTGTGCGATTGTTATTCGACTCATCGCGTACTTATTACGGGTTTTTCACGATTTCCTGTCGCGATATCGGGATGCCGAGGTTTTACCTCACCAACGTAACAAACAACATATCTACAGCAAAGTGCTCGTGTGCGTCAATTCTTGGGTTACGTTTTTCTTTACGAATTTATTAGGTGCGGCTGTTACGTTAGTAACAATAACTGTAAGATACAAATGGTAACGATGCAACATTACTTTTGAATCAGTACCTCTGATATTTTCGCTTATTTTAACAAAATTACTAAGAACCATTAACGATTATAGCAGCAGTCGCATATAAATATATTTTATTGTCATTAAACGGTTGCATTCTACCCATTTAATGATAATTTTAAGTCAAGAATTGCAGGAACCGTATAAAAAGAATAAATAAATGCGTTTAATCAATAGCTCACATACTATGGATACGTCTAGTTTATAGTTCTAATCGAGGTAGATAGAAACATTAAAAGGATGAATAAATGTCTTAAATGTCTGAATACTGCAATATTTGTATTAAACAGTTCATAATTCGCAAATACCGTACGATTTTGATAACCATTACTCAGAATTAACAGACATTTGTACCTAAAGTATTTTCTCTCGAAGCGCAGACAGTGTGTGGGTGTTACGATTCTCTCAAACAAATGATGTCAAAAAACGATAAAGCACTAGAAACATGATAATAATTATGATCACATTGATGCATTGTGGAGTTAGCGTTTTGTATTTACTTTCTACGGCAAGCGAACTCCCACGATTTCCTCTATCGGAAGCTTTCTCTGTTGAATAAGAACGAAATTGCAATAATGATGCATTTACTTAGGAATTTTTTTATAGTTTTTTCTTAAAGATGTTAGATTACTATTACTTGTTGCAACATATTCATAATATGTATTGTATTGGTGAAGACATAATAATAGAATTGCATTGATTGTTATTTATATCATTTAAAGATCTCACCGGAACCATTGTGGATTATAAGGTTATGGGTTAGTAAGTAACCAAAACGAAGGATGTTCTTTGATGTCAAATACGAGTAATATGACAGCTTTGAGAGGACGGGGGACCATAAACAGTTTACTTGAAATCAACAGATCTCTTGTATGTCATTGGGCAATATCTACGTGAGACTAGCTTTGGAACATTTGAATTTTAGTATACAATATGTATTACTCCTTTATGTAAATGGCAAAAATTGCAAACAGACAGATCTGACGTTAAACACATACTACCGATTTATATACTCATAAATCTGGTGTTTTGGGTCTTGAAGAAGTTTTGACAAATGATTCCTGTCATGGCTTGTGTAATAGTGCTCCGAGAAAACTGACTTTGAGAAATCTAAGTAGGAAAAAGTTCATTTCATAGATTATATCATATACAAGAGATAAATACGGATGTGCGTATAATAGAATCACAAGTATTCATGAAAATAAGTTACAATTGTTCGAAACCGAAATAATAAAATCATTGTGCGTCGCTTCCAGTAGACTGGTTTTATCACGCATTTAATTATGCCAACGTCTGATTGCCTTGTACCATGGCCCGCATTAGTTTGTCGCTTATCCTGATATTTATGTTACCTGCATGACTATTTGTACTAATTGTCGATCGAGTCACTTCACTTTTGACTTTAATACACGTAAAAGAGGGGGTGAATCTTTCTTTATTGAAGAAGCTTTAGGCGTTACACATGGAGAAACACCAAGATCGTTTATTACACGGAGTGAGCTGTTTGGTAAACGATGCTTCAATAATTAGGTTAATCGATAAATCAAGGGAAATACTTTTATATTCTCTGTATGTGGCGTACATGTATAGCATCAGGTGGATTTGACGTTAGCGTTACAGAATTAATTTCGAACGCAACCAATGGTAACACGTTATGTTATAGAACAAGCCAAAAGTCTATACGTTATAATAATTCAGCCACATAATACAGTCACAACCAATTGGGTTATCGACCCACTCGGCGGTCTAGGCGACTCAAGGCATTGACCGCCCGCCCTCACGCATTCGTAACTTACACTCATATCTCGCCCATGGAAATATGGGGCCCAATAAACCACTTTCTGAACATGCAAACTGCTATTTAGTACCGTGATACGTAGAATTTTGTACATGTTTGTTAGGATTTTCGTCTGTAACAATTAAGTTGCGAATGGGGTGACGCATTTTTATTTTTATTGAACACGACTTCGTTTAACGGTTAGACTCGTTGAAATGTTCGAGGCGAAATATTAATGTGCTCTACTAGACGTACGTACATCAGCTTTAGCTGAAAATAAGGTTTTTCTATCTTTGAATTCCTAGTGGTAACATGGAGTTTGGATTTGGGCCCGGTGTATATAGCAAGGTGTATGATAGGTGAATCGTGGCAATTTACTACAATCCTCTGCCTACCTCTTTAGAGGTATAGAGGCATCATGTCATGCGATTGAAACCGATTCAATTGTTTTTAAACGCGCTCATATTTGCCATGTAAACGATACTGTGATGGTTACATTGTCACAATACAAACAAGTATTGATTCCCCCTACGCCGCTGTCTGTGTTTCAAAGTCGGCCCGTCATATTGGATTGCCATAAATTCGGAGGGAGAGATCGCGAAGGGTAGAACGCGACTCGCTTTCCGCCCTTGTCAGGCTTCGAGATTTACTCGAAGTCTCTTAGGCGTAATGCTATTTTTTGTATACATGGTAATATTTTATTTAAAGGACCCGCGGTACTTTATTCCACAAGATGTCTATTGCATTTGTTTACGTCCTCATGTTTGAAACTTCTGAATTTAGATATTGTTGGAATTTAATGATGTTTCGCTAGCTTATTCAGGTATGAATAATTTCTTTATGAGATATATATAGCATGCATATGACTTATTAAACTTTCAAAGAATATGAACGAATGATTGTTTTCATCAGTTTTGTCTGTCAACGTACGACAGAAAAGAGCGAGAGGCAAAACTGTTGCTAGGCTCTTCTATGATGTCAGTAATTACAAGAGGTATTTGCTTAACATTGTGACCTTCGCATGATAATGCCACGGGACAGGTGCTCGTGTGTAAATGTTAGTCTAGATACAAATCTAGACATTAATTTAATTGCTATTTTTGTCCATAAACATTGTAAGTGTTAATATAGGTTTTTTAAATCCAGTGGCTTGGCCCTCTTTTTAACTGCCCCAAAACAATCGAATGCCCAGTCTACTTTCCATTAAGGGGTGAAATATGTAATAATAAGGGAAACAGCGGCAATATATACTATTTCATCTAAGTACCTATGTACATTACGTTTATCAAAAAAAGTATGAGCGATCCATTAATTATTGAAGTTAAACCAATATAAAATATTCATCTCGCTGTTACTTGCAAAATTAAGTTGGCATTTTTGTAATAGCTTAACATTCATTTCTCATTTTATCATTGTTAACGTAGCGACTTAACAAGAACACGAAGCAATGAAGATGGCAATATTTTGTCTTCGGATACATTGTATTTCACTCGCTTATTATTCTAACATCGTTATATTGTCAAACAGGAAACTTTGTAGTTTTGTTTACAGCGTGCTATCACTTTGCGTCATAACCCGTGCATAAACAGTTTTTATCACACTACTTCGCGGCGAAGCGACCGTAATTATTTACTTAGTACTGACGTCATAGTCTATATATATTAACATACGGTATACTGATTAGCTACTTACACGGATACCCGACGCACCGGTGCAGCGTGGTACACTATGCTAAATTTCCTCTCTAGTTGCGTAGAGAATGTTCTCAACAGTGGAAAATAGATTGAGTTTTAATATAGAGTTGGATTGTTTTAAAAGACACCGGCTTTATAGACGTCAATACAAAATGTTCGTTTGAAACGAAATATTATTACTGTCCAATCAATCAAGTGCCGGAAGAAAGGTCGGTTACATTGCAATCTTCGAGATCAAATTATAAAAGTGTAAAGTGATCTTGCTTGGATATCAAATCGCCAACGTTTATTTTTCCAATCAAATATAATACAAAGATTTCATTTATTATATTATTTATGTTTATGAATCGTCATTCTACAACATAAATGTACAAAAGTTACAGTACCACTACCGTCTGGCTACCCCTTCAATAGAATACACACGTTATGTTTAGATTTTATGCATAATTATAATTTTTAAAATTTCTGTTATTTACAATTATCAATAAAAAACTAAAGCTAACAAAAATATCGTTATGTAAGCGCATTTCATTTTCGTTTGAACGTGAAAGATTTATTAATTAATAGATACGCCTTGGCCTACATATCTCGTAAGTGCCCTAGTGTGATGGTACAACGATAAAAACTATATTTATTAATTAAAATTTAATGACCATTTATAGTAATTACTTTGTTATCGCCTTTTGTGCTATCTCATTGTTTGAAAGAATTGACAAAAGATTTTTTAAGTTTTTACCAAAAATATATTATGTCATATAAGTATGTCACTAAGATACATTGGGTCATTAAGTAGGTGTCTCATTGATTATTTAGCAACAAAATGATTTTTCAATGAAATATAATTGTAATAATAAAATATATAATTAACTTTACTAACAAAAACCTATTTAATGTATGGAAATTTGCAAGCCACATTTTGGCTAATGTGAGAATTGAATGTTATATGAACAACTATTGTAACCACATTACAGCAAATAAATTATTATTATTATTATTATTAAGAGTTGTGAAGAGATACAAATACATGAGGTTTTACGTTATGTTTTACAGTTAGTAAATATTACAAATTTTTAACCCATAACTTTATTAACAGTGATAAAGCATTATCATCATCAGGTCTTTTATCGTTTCATCAATAGATACGGGTCTTTTGAAATGAAAAAAGCCGTAGCTATCACTTATCTCTTCTTTTTATTTCGGGTTTTAAATGGTATGTATTTACTTTGGTGTTTAATAAAGTAAATCGATGTTTATCCAGGAAATATTGGGGTCATTTTTGCAGTAACGACTTATCAGACGATTTGCATTTTACACACTGATGTAAATAACTGGCTAGAATTCCTTGGAAATTTCTAGACCATAATGAAGAACAACATCAGATTCAACTAGTATCACAGACCTCTAGATTCAATATCATCATCATTATCATCAGCCTGTCTAAGTATATTGCTGGATATAGGCCTTAATTGAGGGGTTTTGTCGATAATCCCCGCACTGGATATGCGGCTTCTAGCACCATTTACGTTGCTGGCCGTCGGTGGCCAGGGCATATAACCGTGCCTAGGTAAGTTGCGTCATACCGCGATTAGCCAGATCACATTTAATATAGGTTCAGACATATATTTACTATACAAATATTTTCTATACACGTAATTGATTATTACAGTGAAATATGCACCTACCACAAATTCTCTCCATCAGCCAAGATAGACTGGAAGATAATGCCAATATACAAGCCATACAAGGGTATAAAATATAAATAAACAAGCCATTACAAGGTATAATGGCATTAATAAGCCATTATTAATGCCATCATGCCTTTATGAGTCTTGGGTCAAGGTGTTACAGAAGTACAAAAGAATTAAATCTAAGTATAAGCGCTACTATGGAATATTACTGTTGCATTCATATTCTTAAGCAATCCGTGTCTATTTAGTAGTGAGCAGGGAACGTCCGCATGTGTATAACCGCACCCGACGCTGACACAGTCGAGAATGGTTTGAGGCATCATTAGATGGTATCTATCAAGGATATTACACTCGTGTATTGTAGGTTTGCATGAACACAACCGGTCAGGGACGTGTTGTTGCGAGCCGTGCCCATTAGTGTAATGATGGATAATTCACATCGAGTATTGGTGGTGGGTGGGATAAAGTGGTTGTTTGGTACTGGTATGTTTTAATATGGAACAAGAATATAAGATAAAAAACTTGAAAAATTCACAATGATAATGACTTGGCACAACTTAAATGCGGCTGTTCATTTTGAAGTTCATATTGAAAGAAGCGGAGACCAGTCAGCTGATACAGGTCCATATGTAATTATTGTAATATGTACTTATCTATTGCTCCCAGACACAATAAGTAACCGCGCTCGCCACGCGCAGCCACACGGCAGGTGTGTCTCATGGATTTGAATCCAGGACCCTCGGAGTGAGAAACTGAATTTCAAAGCCACTAGGCTATCACTGCCTAAAGTTTTAAATAACAGTAAATTTTCACAAAAATATTTACAGAACATTTTTATATTTATTGCCTGCCTCGTTGGTCGAGTGGTCGCAAGCACGACTACCGATCGGGAGGTCCTGGGTTCAAATCCCGGGTCTGGCACAA
>DWED01000620.1:0-10731 GCA_018245795.1 Protelbella ruficauda | reverse complement strand
TTTAAAATATATTGCATTGAATAACACATTGGTAGCCCTTGATATTGGAAATGTTTAAAGACGACGCTGAACTACTTACCATCAGTTCGGCCGCCTGCCTTTTGGCCTCTAAATATAAAAAAAATGGAATGTGGCGCTGCTTTTCCGGGTAGGACGACGTCTACCGGGTCCGCTAGTATATATATATATATATACATATACACACACGATACTTATATACATGTCGAGTGGTTGCAAGCGCGATTGCCGATCGGGAGGTCCTGGGTTCAAATCCCGGGTCGGGTGATATTAGATCTTTCTTATATACAATTTTTAGTAGTGACTCGGAGTCTGGAATAATACCCGGTGTATGGTAATAGGCTCACCACCTATTTCATGGGATTTAAAAGTAACTGGTGAACTCTTACACTACTATACTCCTCTGCCTATCCCTTTGGAGATTACAGAAAGTTTATTAAATACAGATAATTTATTAAATACAGATAGTTTATTAAATACTAATAGTTTATTAAATACAGATAGTTTATTAATTTATCCATAATAAGCTATAATGTAAGTATCGATGCATCGATATATCGATACTTTTTCACCAAGCCTACTACACTTAAGATTAATATATACTGGGCATTTACCAGATGCCTTGGCACTCTACAAATGACAAAGATAATGAAGTAGTGACAGCTATTTCCTAACGGTTTAGAACATTTTGAACGATCTGAAACGCTCTGATGATTTTAACTTATGTTAAGAATTTCTGTTAATAGGGTAGAAAGATTAGTTTATTTTCCGTTATATTGCTTATAACAGACTAAGATGGATACGAATGAGCTAGAAACTAAGAGTTTTTTAGTTAAATTAAGAGCGAATGGTTCGGATAAAGACATATATGATTTGGACAATGTTTTTGGTGAATACAATGCTATTTCTACCAAATTACCCACCAAAGATAAAGGTGTGTTTGCTTTGAACGTGCTTTGTGTATTGTGCAGGTAATTTTAATGCGTTTATAATGACTTAATATTATATTTGAACTCTATTAATATTAAAAATCCTACATTGAAATTAAAAAGATAATAAAAAGAAAACAGATCAAAACAAAAGTTATTACTTTTTAACATAAGAGGAACTCACAGGAATTTGGACAAAGTCCCGAAATGGAGTGACGCAATCAATTACAAGTCGCTGCTCATCCTCACAATAGTATGCGTGAAAGCCACGAGAAATCTGGAAAAGGATGACCGAGTAAAGACCTTGGCCTGCATCTATCATATACATAAGCATGTCATTAATATGGTATGTATATATATTTTATACTTAAGACCACACCTGTAATCTTCGAAGGGGTAGGCAGAGCAATGTAGTACACTCAGACATTTAATCAGCTGTGTTATGTTCATAGAGATGAAATAATTGGAGAGTCTATTGTTATTCACTGAGCACAGTTCGTCTCCGAGCCCCTACTAGAAAATTTAAGTTAGAAAAACCCTATAGACTCTTACCCGAGAATCAAACCCAGGACCTCTCAATCAGTACTCATGCTTGCAACCACTTAAGGAAGTACCACTTAAGTCTATATATATTTTATTATTTTATCTAACTGTTAAAGTATCATACCATGATATGTTAAATGGTCTTTGAGGCTACAGAAGGTCACACAAAGGTCACTCTGTATGTTTGCTACACATATCTGGCTTATGATATAATTATGTGACTTGGTGATGCTCTCACACAAAACTTAATCTTTCAATTGCCTCAGTTCAGATGGTCATGTTGTAGCTGACTATATGTAGTGTTTACATTCACAAATATGATACACTCTTCATACCCACTGTAGTATGAAGAGTGTGGTAAAAATAGTGGGATTTTATGATTTGCACCTTCTGTCAAATATATTATCATCAGCTTATCTCAGTCCACCGCTGGACACTGCTGCTGGCTTGGCGCCCAATGAACGCCATCGCGCTCTGTCCTCAAATATATGATATGATGACAATTTCTAACTCCCGAATTCTATTTTCAGAAGTCCCCAACCTCACCGGGGTTGGTGCTAAAGCTATCGTATATGCCATTTGAGTGTGATGATAGTGCCTTCCTTACTGAGTACTTTAAGACTTACTGGAGTGTTCTCGTCGATAGGTTGACTTATATAGAGAAGTTAAAAGTAAAAGGAACATCCATTACCCAATTATTACCAAAGCTATCGGACGATTTGATGAGAATTATTAATATGTATGAAATAGTGTCATTCTGTAATAATTTACTAGTGTTTTTGTTCAAGAAATTTATATTTTTATTTAATGATGCGACAGAAGAGTTAAATGAGGTTTTTGGTAAGATTTTTAATGCTGTTTCCGAGAAGGCGCCTGATTTTAGAAATGTGCAGGACAAAGAAGCTATACATATCTATGTGAAGTTCAATGAATGTATTGTTATAATGTTGGAGAATTCAGCTAAGATAGATTTCAAAGGCCTGAAGTTGAATGATATAGTCAGAAAGTGTATTATAGTACTTGGTCACCACACGGACATATATCATTGTCTCCAGACATTCTACATGAACAGCTTTTGTTGCATATTTGATGAGAATGCAATTCAGGATGGTGGTTTTACTGAGACCATCTTCAAAAACTTGATAGTATCGTGCGAGACAAAAGGAAAATTGGGGTATAAAATGGTAATGTATGCAACTTATCCTTTCTTATATCAGAATTTAAGGATATACATTGAATATGTATTTAATGAAGAAAACGGAATTGAATGTGGTGGTAATGAGCAATTAATGATTAATTGTTTGAAGTTGATAGCACTGTTAATGAGAAAGCTGAGAAACACTGAACAGTTGGTGAAATGTGAGAACTGTGTGGTTCGGAGTGGGCTGCATGATGGTCTGCGTCTCTCATTTCGCATCAAGAATTTCATTATGACAGCAATAGCTGTAAAGATTGATTTTAAGGATATTCTCCCATACTACTGCTGTGTTGTTGAAAACCAATATAGTTTTCTGAGGGAATTGAGAGTGATGCAGTGCTCAAATATAACAAAGCTGTTCCGGAAACTGCAATCTGATACACACAATACAGCAATCACATTAAACAAAGCACTGTATTATGAATTTTCCATTAAATTGTTTAATATTTATCTCATAAATGAGATTCAAAACTTCCAAATGGAATCTGATTTGAAGAATATAACTAGAGGACTCTACAACAAGAGTATATGTGAGCTGGATCGTAAATTGCACGAACAAGCACTAAAGGACGCATATTTGAGCTTGGTTCTAAGTCACTCGGAACCAAGCACCGATAAGTATATGAGCTTGGTGATGGACATCAAGGCGAAAATGCTGAAAAATGTAACCGAATCGAATTTAGATGATCATAAAAGCAGTTTAGATGAAAATCAAGACTATTTTCAAATGTTATCAGTTCTGGATGTTACAAAAATGTTGATGGAGTGCAACCCATATGGAGATTTGAGACAGTTTGTTCATAATTTGAAGTTCAGGTGAGTTTGATTAGTCAATATACAATTACCATATAATATATAATAATATGTAATATAACTTCACACCTGTATTGTTCCAAAGGGGTAGCCAGTGGATTGTAAAACACTCAAATCTCACTAGTTATGTCCTATGTCCAACCATGGGACAAATCCAGACTCCAAGTGACTACTGGCATTTTCATGTAAAAGAAACTAATAATACTTTGCATGACCTGAGATTCAAACCCCAGACCCCTCAACCAGCAGTCACGTTTGCAACCACTCCATTCTGGAAATACAGGTGTGGTATATTTTTTTCAAAAAGATTTACTCCCTCGTTAGTTAAGTGATTGCAAGCGCGTCTGCCGATCGAGAGGTCCTGGATTCAAATGCCGGATTTTTCTTGACTTAGATTTTCTAGTGGAAATTTCTAGTAGTGGCTTAGAGACTAGATCTTTGCCCGGTGTATGCCAATAGGCTTACCACCTATTCGATGGGACGTAAAACATAATTGGGGAAACGTGGGAGTGTACTCTCATCCATCTCCCCTTTTGGAGGTTGCAGGTGTGATGTTACTTTGTATGAAAAACATTTAACATGTGTTGTATTTGGAGAAGAAGTATCATGCATTGTTCATTTTTCAGTAAGCTGTTGAAACATGAGTTTGCAATGTATGCGAAGCTCTGGCCCTCCGTGTTGCCCGTTGCTGGTGTGTGGAGGTCGTTGAGCGACTTGACTAAGGCAAAACATATGGACTGGTTACCGGGTGAGTTCTGGAGTAACTACATAATATTATATCATCAGGACATATGTTCTACAGGGTAGTCAGAGAACGCCGAGCGCCAAATATCTCTGCCCTTACGGAGCAGACGTGTTTCTACATTCATCACTTTATTCATACAAAATTTCCGATTTCGGAGACCCCTGCCTCCCGAGATGCTACTGACCAGTTGACAGTCAGTATCAGACGTATTTGGTCAAGTTACGTGATTCTAGATCTCCTCTGGCACCCGCATCCATCAACACTCTCATTGTACATCTGTTTTGTTATTATTTTGTCAGCCATTCTCTGTACGTGTCCTAACCCTGGAAGAGTCTGATGATTGAGCATAAAAAAGAACGGTCTTCCTTACAGTGAACGAAGACAGAGATGATTTATTGAAGGTTTTGTTCGAGATAGTTCTAGAAACCCCGACAGTAGTCAGAACAATACATCACGACGTTTATAAGGAGATTGTGATGGAGTTGATAGAGATTCTCGATGGGAAATTGGTGAGTATCTAATTATCACTGTTGTTACACGGTAGGTCGCTTACAGGGTAGGCAGAAAACACAAATAGCCAAACACATAACGCTCTGTGTTCAAACAGCCGTCTAGAGAACAGATCAATAAAGATACACCCATCGATATGAGAGACTCACTGACTTTTAAACTTAAGGTGGAATGAAGGTCGCTCAAATTTTGACCTCTGTTTGACCAGTATTAATAATTCTGGTAGCAAAATGGCTGGCAGCGGCTGGATGCGAAGAGCTGAGATCGAGCTCATTGGCGTGCTGTTGAAGAGGCCCATGTCCAGCAGTGGACGGGAGTAGGCTGATGATGATGTAATACAAACACAAATATTTCATTGCAACAAATATGGGTATACAAAGGTTTTACAATTTAAATGGGTCCATCATATTTAGCTATAGCCAGTGTGCAATTGTTAATACATTCTATTATAATGAATCAATTAATTTAACAGATGAAATGATTGCACCACTTGCAGGTGAGGAGTTGTGAAGAGCAAGTGATATTGGCATCGCTTCTGTTCCTCAAAGCTGAATACGACCTGATGGAGGCCAGTCAGAAGTATGGATGGAGGACCATGGACAATGTAAGTAAGGAACCCTACACACCTTCCCTGCTGGTAGATACGAGGTCCCATTTTGTACTACTTTATATTTATCTATTATATATAGTACTGCCTAGTTGGTCGAGTGGTTGCAAGCGCGACTGCCGATCGGAAGGTCCTGGGTTCAAATCCCGGGTCGGGTACTATTGGATTTTTCTAATTTATGTTTTCTAGTAGTGACTTGAAGTGTGGATCTGTGCCTGATGTATGGCGATAGGCTCACCACCTATTCCATGGGACGTAAACGTAACCTGGCGAAACGTGGGAGTGTACTACACTCCTCTGCCTATCCTTTCGGGGATTACAGGCGTGATGTTACGTTTTTTTGACAACAGCCAGGTATCTTAAAATGACAAGAGGCTAAACTACAGTGAATATGTGAATTTTTATTCTTGTAAAACCTGTAATGTTTCATTTTAGACACTGTAAACTTTGAAAGCGAATTTACACATTAATAGAACCCCTAGAACATTTTTAAACGATTTTTTTCATGTTTAACTTCTAAACGAAATATAAATAATAATATTATTGATATTACAATTTGTATAAATGCGTATACATATTTAAAAAAAAATTGAATGATAAAAAACATGCATTACGATATCGTAATAGTCATATGACGTGTAGTCATATGACTACACGTAAAAAAAAATTCCGCAGTACAAGCGAAATCATGCCAAAAAATGATACAACATATGTCGGACTCTAATGTCGTCCATTATATTCATCCGTGAAATTTTAATCAAAAGTAAACCGGATAACCGGCTCGTTAATATGAATTTATTATGAGAAAAAATACGTAAACGCGTTTCTCGGTATAAAGATAACACTGTCACTAATAATTCATACTTTATCCGGTTTTTCTAACCAAGAGGTTTTTGTTTAGTTCGCATAATTTTATAATGACTTTATTCTGCCTTTTTTTTGTAGTGTAGTCGTAACTTTGTAGCTTGCGACTAAACACGGACAGAAGTATGAAATTGAGTTAAGTACGTTAAAAATGTGATAAAAGGTAGTAAAAACATGTAATATAAATACGCATTACGGGATAAATAATCTACATATATACAAGAGCATTACCGGATAATTGAGAGGAAAATGAATTGATAGATATTAAACATATTTCCCGAATTTACCTGTTATTGTAATGTTACTCTAATAATCCTTTAATACCTATTAAGTTTAAAAAAAGAAGTTGAAATTACTTGTACATATGTAGATAGATATCATGTAAAAGTTGGACGCCTGTGGGCGCTTAAAAATGAGCCCAAATTGTTATTTGTCATTTTGCGGTAGCAAATTAATTACCTACATTTCAATTTACCTCGAATTTAAATAAAAGCTAAATTGAAATTCTCATTTCGTTAAGGTCTTAAAACAAACAATCGTACCAATACGAAAAAGATTGGTACGCTGTTGAATATTCAGTATTTCTCTTTCGTTTCGTGTATAATTAAAAATGGAGAAATATCGATATTCATTCAATGTAATTTTGGTTACAAATTGATATAGGAAAATATTATTTTGTAATAATTTTGAAAAATATGAAAATAATTAACCAAAAACGCTTCATAAGTACTTTCGTAGGTAGAAGTCAGGGTCAGAGTCAAGGGTAGAAGTCAAGGGTAGAAGTCAAGGGTAGAAGTCAAGGGTAGAAGTCAAGGGTAGAAGTCAAGGGTAGAAGTCAGAACTATTTGTTTAGGGTCGTTCAAAAAACCACTATTGCAAATAAAGTCCTACCATTTACGACGATTTTCCCTAAAAATAAAGCTAGGCAAAGTGCTTTGGTTATGACGTTGCTGTAATTAAAATACTACATTGTGTATTGCTTTTGTCGCTGCGAGTTAGAACTAATGTTCAGTTATGAAACAAAATATGATATAAAAATTGCGATTTCTTATCTTCTATCATTTCTCTTGCCCATTTTGACTTGCTTCAAATACTGTAAATTTCTTTTGAATACTTTTTCTTTTAGACTTTTGTGGAAAATTTTGCTGATTTATGTAGAGCAACGTAATGGAAAGGCAGCCAGAAGTGTTTAAGATAGTGATTATAAAACGATTCAAAAGTCAGTTTGCACAAAACAACTTATCTCATTTCAAATTTCTTACTGTTTGCTGTTGAACTAATTACAAAAATTAATTTCATCCATTATTTTATCAATATATATTATCAACTCTTTTCTTTTTAACGTCTAAATATGTCTAGACGGGTGCAATACAACCTAACGCTTATAAAAGTTTATGCTTTTGACCCTACCAGGTCTAAATTGCGTAAGAAATAATAGATGGCGCTGTTACCAATAAACGCAATTTAATATTCATCGTGTGAAATTGTATTAGTTGATTTTATAATCTAATTTCAGGGATACACTCAACGTCAATGTCAGTCTATCCTCTATCCTCCATTAATAATATACGGCTCGCTAAACCCTATTTGGTTACAAATACCCATAATGCAATAATGTTAGACCTCAGAATTCCGTTGCCAATGTTGTTTTATGCCTCTTACTAGCACGATAAACAAACGGTATCTTCTAACCATAACTTACTCTCTTACTAGCACGATAAACAAACGGTATCTTCTAACCATATCGTACTACTATTAATAAAAACAAATACTATAAAAGCGAGTGTAAACATAGCTGTCTGTTACGTTTTCACTGAAAAAGGGCGAACAGATTCATGTTGAATTTTTCATAGAGACATCTTTAAGTTTGGGAAAGGACACATGTTACTACGAATACATTTTTAATATTCACGCTTTTAATATAGTATATATGGTTCTATGAAAGTAACGTAGGCTACAACGAGAACTAGATCGGGTAAAAAGCAGCTATTTTTGGATCATAAGTTTGAATATTTACAGTTTATTATACATTAAAAAATAAAAAAATAATAATAATCGACCCGTTTGTCATTCCACTGTGGGAATATGGGTCTCCTCTCATATTGAGAGGGTTAAGGCCATTTTTTTTTAATTCCTACATGTGCAGGTTTCCTCACGATGTTTTCATTCACCGTTAGCAAGTTCAAATATTCATACATTATACATTATGTATGTACCACTTACTTTGGCGGTGAATAAAAACATCGTGAGGGAACCTGCAATTATTATAGGAAATGTGTTATATATTTATGTACAGCAAAAACAGGAACGAGATTTGTTTCAATGAATTATTGAAACATATGAACAGAAAAGATGATAAAATAATATTAATTTTCTGAAAACAACGACTTATTTTAATTGGCTTTCTATATTGCGTCATCCAGCAGGCAGAGGTAAGGTTAAAGTAAAAGGTTGAACGAAAAATAAATTATGAAATGAGAACAAAACGGCGAATAATATGTAATGTAATATGATACTACGTAATTGAAGATCTAGAATTGTATTTTGAGAGTCCGTTATTTTGTTCACCAAATGATATCTTGCTTACCGATCCTAATGACACACTGTGGTAGTGGCTGTGTGGGGTATTACAAATCAAATATTTATGCAAAGCGTCATATGTACTTTCTCACGCTGTACTCTTACATTTTTAAACGAAAACAGATGAATGTCTGAACCCAAATATTTAACAAAAGCTATGAAACATGCTAGTAGATTATACACAAGAATTTGTGGCACAAATTTCTCAGCCGAAGTGACAGAGAACAACCTTAAGGCCGCTATTTCATAGAATATTAACGCAGGCGCCGGCGTCACGCATCACGCATAAATCTAACCACGGAAACATAATATCACGTTTAAACTACGATTTAGGTCCGTTTACATGGGTCGAGTTATACACCGCATGATATAGTTTTGTATTAGGAAGTGGTACATCGATTTGGTTTATTTCAGTGCTGTTTTAATTTACACTAAAAATATTTGTTATCAATGAAAAAAGTCGTCTCACTTTGAATGGCTGTTATTATTCAGTAACACATTGATTTTGTACGAAGGTTACGGTTAGGTCTTTGTACAAATATTGAACATGACCTTAAAAGGTCGTTTGAACAAACAGTATCAATAAAATTGAATTGATATGTTTATTTAAGAATGAAACTGAGTTATTCGTAGAAATGGATTTTTCATTGTTACCAATTTGTGTACCAATGACGTTAATTTAGAACATCCATTCACTTCAACACTATCTCTGTTCGTGTTAAGCGTTCACGTGTAAAAAACCAAGTTCTCAGTTCACGTATAGTAAATGTCTTCGATCAATTTGATCGTCTTCGTCACTACCTCACTCAATAGTTTTACACGTTCAAACGCCTATCACATTTCTGCGTAAATTGACGAAACTTTTTATGACGAAATTCGGTTGAACGGTACCTTATTTTATCCACTTCCTTTGTTTAAATCACATCTGCTTGTTTGGAACTGACATTTACTCAACATTTATGTTTTTGTGTACCATGAATTCTCTTCTTGTAATAATATTCGATGTTAAGTAGTTTAGTTTTAACTTTAAGTGCAAATTATGAGGGTTCGCTTCGCCCTACTTATCCGGGCTTCGATGTTCCATCTCTAAACTGTCCCATACTTACTTAAATGGATATTGCTTTTTAGCACGGTCCATTTCGTAGACTTTAGTGATATCAAAATTTTGGTATCCGAGACTGTTATGAGATTTTTGGTACTCGAGACCAGACGTACTCCTAATTAGGACCAAAGTTAGTTCGAATATATCTACTATGATGGAAATCTTGGTTTTCATCAATCGCTGTCTATATCAAATAATAATAACAGGTAAAGTTGTTTCTGAATGTTACAACACATGGAGACGTTTCTTAAGCTGCCGCTAATGTGATATTTCCGAACATATAAGCTATGATATTGCCGATTTTTTAGAAATTCATGTATCACCTATCCAAAGGAAAATACATATTTAACTATCGTACCCGACAGACGTCCTGTACACACGTCGTTAATTCCAAAAATTTATATAATTTAATTTCTAAATTTTATTCGAAATTATAATTTTATTCGAAATTTTATTTCCGAAATTAGCCAGTTGAATCCACTTCCTCCGACACGTTAAAATAAAATATTATTAACTTTTTTATTAATGGAGAGCGTAAACATGAAAATCAGTTAAATAACTATCAAACCGACAAAATTTCATAAAGTTTTTCATAAATTTTATACGATCTATGACAGTTCGTCTTCTCCTAGGCATTGTAGTGCACATTATTGTAATAGACGGCACGACGACACAATAAATGACACGGAATTATTTTCAGTAAATGTAACCTGTCAATTTTACGTTGAAAATTTTACAAAATAACTCCTCGACTCGCTACAATGTAACGAAAAACTATTTGAAATGTAATGAACTCCACACAACTGCACGGAAGAAATGAGT
>DWED01000619.1:0-10735 GCA_018245795.1 Protelbella ruficauda | reverse complement strand
GCTCGAGTGACCGACAACCGATGGGGAAGAAAGGTCATCGAGTGGCGACCACGTCTCGGCAAGAGAAGCGTAGGTCATCCTCCTACCAGATGGTCTGACGACCTGAAGAAGACAGCGGGGAGCTGCTGGATTCGGAAGGCCCAGGACCGAAAGGAATCGCGCCGATTAGGGGAGGCCTATGTCCAGCACTGGACATCTATTAGAGCTATTAGAGAGGCCTACCTCCCGCAGTGGATGGGAGTAGGATAATGATCATGATGATGATAACGATGATGTATCTAGTTATAAAAAAGAAGTCAATCCTTATAAAGTATATTATATTATAACAAATAAACATGTTTTTTGTCACAACCACTTAAAATTCTACAAATATTTATGTATAAAAGAGAGATGTGTGTGTGAATCATAGAGGAAAATCTAACTGCAGCCATACTTAAGCACTACTATTGGCTGTGGGTATCTTGTGCAACTGTGCAAGTATTAGGTGCAGATTTCCATGTTGCTCCAATGTAAATTGGTCCATCTAGATATGGCCTAGTAGGCAATCTGCTTGCTTGACGTTCATTAAACTAACTTCAAAGTTTTCAATGCAGTTCGACAGTTGTTACCTAATGATAACAACCAGAATCAATTGCTTAAAATCCCTATCGAAACCATATATATCACTCTGGTAGAAATTTGCCACTAATAGTGATCCGTTTTATCTGGAATGCGTCAGACCCAGTCTCTCTGAAGGATCGAATCCGATATGAGACGATCCGACAGAGAACAAAGTTATCGACATAGCCCGAAGGATTAGCAAGCTGAAGTGGCAGTGGTCTGGTCACATCTGTCGAAAAACCGATAAACGCTGGAGTAGACGTGTTCTGGAGTGGAGATCGCATTTTGGTAAGCGTAGCGTAGGACGCCCTCCAGCTAGGTGGAGTGACAATATACGCAAAGTGGCTGGCAGCGGTTGGATTCGAAAAGCTGAAGATCAAGTTCAGTGGCGTGCTATTGGAGAGGCCTATGTACAGCAGTGGACGGGAGTAGGCTGATAATGATGATGATGATGATGACTATTGCATATTTATACAAAATGTTAGTGGGCCGCAACAAGATTAGAGCTATGAATGCAAAATGAAAAATTTATACTTCGCCAAATATTAGCTTAAAGCAATTATGGCCTAATTGAACTAATTCTGAACCAAATTAAACTAAAGATGTTGATTTTGTCGTTATCACAAACAGCAAATAGTTTTTTTCATTATCCAGTGTTTTATAATAGATTCCGCTAACTTTATTGCAGATTGATTGAAATATTTTTTTTCTTGCATGTCTCGTACTAGCAGAGTTGTTACCTTGAGCTATATTTCAAAATCTTAGTCTGAAGCATTTGCATTTTCTTTGCATGTGACTTGATTTTAGAGGTTTCTCATTGCCACCATTAACATAACATTGTTTGTGTTACATATTACTATATTTCCACAGGCAATCTTCTAAATGTTATAAACAGAAATAATATCAAAAACAAACCTGACTATTTGCAGACTTCATAAGCATAAGGCCGTTTTTTCTTCAAGATTAAATAACATTTGAAATACATTTCAACAAGTACAGTACAATATATATAAAAATTTGGAATATAACTATTCAAAACATCTATTGATATTGGTAAGATTGGAATATTCATCAGTCCAATATGTGTTTTAGGTATATTACAAACAAATATAATTTAATTGTTATAAATAAGCTCTTACCTAAACCAGAAGCTTGTATTAGTTCTGAGTCATCGAACTCTAAGCTGGGCTCATAATCATGGTATTCCGAGAGACTAGTAGTAGGATCTTCCTCCAAATAACTTCCGTGCAGAACTGCGTACGTAGCAAAACATAGAAATAGATAGCAGAAACGAATTATTTTGGTTTCAAATTACATTATTAAGTCTAATCAGCACGTAATTTACCTTGAAAGGCTCTCACGGGACTCAATTTTGGTTGATGATCTGACTCCATCGGTTCAGCGTAGGTTTTACTAACAGATCTTTCTGCCCTGCCCTGTTGTTATCACTACCTACAACATACAACACTTATTCCAATTTCCTGACTAAATGTCATTTGTCACAGGTGTTTAGGCATTAAGCAGTATAATCTATCACATAAGTAGTAACGAATTAAAGAGAACAAATGATTAACTTTACCAATTAATCGATCTATTTGGTAAAACTTAATTATAAACATATTTTAAAATACATTTCCAGGAAAAAAAAACGAAGTATATTTTTCACTATGGTAAAAATTAAGTAATTTTTTTAGTATGGTATCACACAGTTTGCGATGTAGGTACTAAATAAATGAACGACAGATAGCATAATCGAGTAGGTGTTCTAGTGGGTCTGTGCTATTACTTGTAAAGCTGGTGCTAAACACATGAATTTAGGTGCAAAGTATTGTTACTTATCGTCATCATCATCATTATCATCATCAGCCTATCTCAGTTCACTGCTGGACATAAGCCTCCCCCAATGAGCGTCATCGCGCCCTGTCCTCGGCTTGTCGCATCCAGCATCTGCCTACAGCCTTTCGCAGATCGTCATCCCACCGGGCCGGAGGGCGTCCTACACTACGTTTGCCGAACCGCGGTAAACGAATAAAAACAAATCTTTAAACGACATAAAATAGAACTCTGACGATACATGTGATATTGAATGGAGGTAACTGTGAGCTTCAGTACTCAGCTAGCCCCAGATGAGCATGATGAATGTTCACAACTTTTTTAACATTAAAGACGAACAGCCTTTGTGACTTGATCATAACTTAAAATAATACATATACCTATTCCGTTGTGAGACGTAAACGTAAATGGTAAAACGCGGGAGTGTACTATACTCCTCTGCCTACCTCTTTGAGCACTTTGGGCCTCCAGCCTTTATTAAACCAGTATCAGGCGTGATGTTACATATGGCAAACCTTCATAATATTACTTATGTAAGATTTAATAGTCACAAGATAATGTAGGTTACCATTTAAGCTGCTACCTGGCTAGTGGCCCTTTGACCACTCATGCAACTAAGCCATTATAGTCGCACAAAGCAGTGTGTATCGAGCCTTATATGCCTTTATTAACCCAGTTTTAGACAAGAATTCATTACAATTTTTACTTGCGTCTTCTGAAATATTATTATTATATTAAAAAAATTATTATCCTGATATATAATTATCCGCTAATATTAATTTTATACACATCTGTTTCTGTTACACAGTACAATTTACAGAAGTTTATTTTTAAGTTAAATTTGTTAATACCTGTAAATTTATAAAAAAATATGTATATTACACAGTAATTTTTTTTTTATAAAAACAAAACAACTATACAAATAGGATCAGTATAGTTTCAGTAAGTAACCAAATTGTTATTGTCAGCAAGACGGGCATTAAAAAAGTTCTTGAAATTTTTTACGTTCTGATCTGAATCCGCAGTGAAGCATTTTAACTTAACCAGCAAGGTCCTTAACTTGAGCAATGTAAATTTGACTAAGCCCAGACAAAAATAATCCTTTTAGAAGATAACAAGGCTCAATTTTCTGGCCAGCCAAGATCGTAATAAGACCACCCTTATCATTACAATTAAACATTTCTATTCATCTATATGTGTGAAAGACAGCATACGAAAAAAACTACGCTACGTAAAATATTCTAAATGCTCTCGAAGATTGCCTATAACTGCCCGTGCAGATCTGATAACTGCGTTATCAGACCTTCACGCATCTGCGCGTCTGCACTTGACCACCATACCATAAACTTTATCTACTTTAAGAGGAGACCCAATTCTAACTGTGATACAATAAACGGGCCGATTAATAATATATATAAATAACATTTGCTGTCGCCAAAATTTCACCTGCAATATTAAGATGACAAACAGATCTACATACATACTCGTATAAGTACATAAGGCCACAACAGCAAATATTCATTCCCTCTCCACCTCGCAGTTGCATTTATTTTAACGCTTTACATACCCTTTATAATTAAAATGTCGCTTAAGAGTTGTTTGCAAGTGTTGACCTGGATTTAGTTACGAACGCGCCTGGCGAGCGCTTGCAACGCAGGCACTGTTATGTTTCGTTGGGAATGTGTAAACTAAGCAACGCTGGATAGAGACTGAAGTGACCAGTAGAAAAGTATATTTTGCTACGGTGTCTGTTCTTGTATTGAGATTATTTTGATGATCGTAGTCCCTATTGTTATACTAAGACAAAACTGTTTAAATCATGATATATTAATATTGCATTGGATTTGAAAAAAATAATTAACATGGTCAATTAAATTTTCTTTAAATCTATATATTTTTTAAAAAGTCATTTAAAAGTCCGTACTTTCCTATCGTTAAAATTTTTCATACTAATCAACATTAATAGATCTATCTGTTTCGATTTGAAACTTAACAAAATGCCAATCATTTTCACATTCGTAATATAAACGTCGAATTTTGTTTCTTTGTCACTTTTCTATGTCTCAGAGCAAATCAGTTTGCGTTAGACAAATGATTTGACTTATACGTCTCATGTCAAATGAGGTTTTAGTATGAACGCCAACAAAGTACTGTTTGCGCGGAGCTCATTCTGTATTCCGTCATCGAAAAGATAGTTTGAGAAACAATTTGCAACTGACGCAGCGATCTTAAAGTTTCATCGCTACGTGATGAAATTACGAAGCCGCTACCCGACTGTTTATACCCCACGATGTATCGTATCGTTGACTAGGCGCCAGCGACTGAACGTGCTGACATCGCGCTTGTTCCAAAATATTAGCCGTTGCACTGTAAATAGTGACAGAAACGCCCTGTGAAAGACGATAGTGCTTCCCTCTAGGCGATTGTTTTGCCAACTGAGCGACCGAACCGTCATTCGTTGATTCGTCATTTATACCCACATTAAAGGACGCTAAAGGAGGTATCCTATCTCTTTATAACACAAGCATCTCACGATGCGGATATTCATTCACGTCTACATATTGCACAGTTAAAAATAGTGCCAGTAACAGTTTGTCTTAGAGCTATTGATATTTTGATATAATACATGTATATAATGTGGGGAGTGGGGAACTAAACTGCAAGCCACTGATCTATGATTGCTTTTCTCACTAACAATAATTTATCTCAGCATAAAAATATTTCGGCGCACTAAAATCGTAGAGTGTAAAAAATTTCTGTATCAACCTTACAATATGTAGTACGTAAATGCATCCACACATACAGTTCTACACAACGTTGCATCAAATTTAGTTGCAATGCGTTTTGCGTTTACACTCGTTGTTATGCGTGAGTTCCTTTGCAGAAAGACGTATGTACGTAGTTATAACGTACGTTTTCACGTTTTATTACTTTAGTAATAAAATTACTTTGTTTGTAGTAAATAAAATGATAAAATTACTTAAGCTTTTTAAGGAAATACTCAAAATGGAAGTCACATTTATACTGGTCGTCCAACTACTTCACCGTTGAAATCTTCAGAATATTTATATATTTAATATATTTATGAGCATATAAAATTTCTCTCTATCTAAATTTCACTTTCTGTCTTCCTCGTAAGGAACCACGTGAAATGATGTATAATCGTCGAATATTATTTGAGCTCGGCGATGTTAGGAACTTTTGAAATGTTCACCAGCCAGTATGAAATCTATTTGAAGGGATTTCATTCACATTTTCACATTCCATGCACATCACATTTTAACATCATCAACCCACTTAATACCACTGCTGGACATAGACTTCCTCTGATGGACTTTTGCCCATAATCTCCACGCTGGCATTGCGGGCTGGGGATTGCGGAGCACGCCATTTAGCATTATGTACGCTGCTACGGCTAGAGTGCTTAGTCGCTTGTTACGACATCCTGTATCCCGGCATGGTCTGCGAAGATGTATTCTTTCTTCACCCCAACACGGATAATATATAATTATCAATGCATCGTCCAATAATAGTGGCAAGTACTACTAATGTGACAATTCGTTAAAAATATACAGGTCTAAATATTCTACTTTAGCGCTTAAATGCCTGCCTCAAGGTTTTCCTTCATATCGATAGCATGAAACTGAAGATCCCGTGCCAACGACTTCGTCTTCTTCTTAATATGAGACTTTTACATGAAGCTTCACGATTAAAGTCTCATTTAAGCTAGTTGGAAGAACCGTCATCGTGCTGCTGTAACTTTGGATAATGCAACAGCTATGGTGACCTTCAAAATTAACGAGGTAGACAAAATTAAAGGGCATCATAAAACTTGGTCTCGTACAAATTGAATGGCACCGTATAAATAATTATCTGAACCAACAAAATCCAGCTCGGAAAATTAAAGTCACGTCGATAACTAACTCGAAACGTTTAAAAGCAAAACAAAACGCAACGTTTACCAAAATATGGTATCGGATAGATTTTTCCGGGATTAGTGAGAGGGTTAAAAATGCATTGCGAACGGGAAAAAAAGGTATTTCATCGGTAAGGCTTTTAGCAATTCAAAATGATACTGTCGGGGGACATGGCGGCGTCATTTAAATTTTCAATCCAATCTCTTTATACTTGCACGGTTCGTGTGTGAGTTTTGTTGAATATTCGCGAAAATCAATGTTGTTTTCTCGATATCAAAAGATGTAATTTTTTATTGCTTCTCCCTATTTATTGGTTAATGAAATAGTGACAGATTAATTTGGTTTATATTTGATTGTTCACGGCGTTTTTGTTAGTCGAATATTGACTTATAAATCCATGACTGTAGAAGAATAATATTTATTGTTTAATTATGTCAAAAGAAAATAAGCATTATACAGCCACAAATGGCAGTGCCTACGGACATCTGTATAATTATAGTAGGATATTTGTTACCCAACGATTAAGGTCCTGCAAAACCTAAATAATTTCTATAAAATGTTTCCTTCGCTTAGCTCTACTAGGAGTTGTTTTATTAAAGAATTTTCGGTAGCGTCTGTCCTTTCTCAAAGTTTACCTTCAAATAAATTTCGTGCAATGACTTTGATTTGACAACCTGAGAGAGAAAGACAAGCAGAAGTACTCTTTCGTGCATAATATTTAATATTGATCGATAAAAATATTGATCAATATTTTCAACATTGATCAATATTTTTATTATCAAAACTATGTGGTAAACTCAAACTTTTTATTATATATTTTATATTATTATTATTAAAAATCGCTTTCAGTGAATTTTTACACAGCCAGTTAACGATAAAGCCTGCTCTACCTTAACGCGTTTTCGACGAGTACGTAATTAGAGAGTCTTATGGTCCGCTGCGCTCTACATAAAGTGGAAGTCTGCTAAGTAATAACTCTAAACCACTTCCTTACTCTACATCTAAGTGAACAAAATAATTTACATTTAGCAGGCGAGAAAATCTTATAACAATAAAAGTTTTTTTTTTATCAGCCGTTTTAAAGTCCAGCACTGAGCGAAACCATTCACATACATATATAAATACATAACATCACGCCTGTAATCCCGAAGGGGTAGGCAGAGGAGTGTAGTACACTCCCACGTTACACCAGTTACGTTTAAGTCCTATGAAATAGGTGGTGAGCCTATCGAATAGCCATATATAAATACTTTATATTAAATGCCTATAATCCATAATTGTAATACATTTTACTTTCCAAATTTGTAATAATTTGCACAAAAATGCATAAATCTCATTACCAACGTATGCAAAATGCAGCACACAGAGAGCAATAGTGCTTTCGAAGTATTGCCAAACTGTTAGCCAAGTAGTTTCACTCTGTGTTCTCTAAACCAGTAAAGCTAAAAGAAACGTATTTCCCTGATAGCTGAAGAATTTTCGCTAATATATCGACCAGCTATGCTACGACCGTCGCAAGGAATGTATATTAAAAAGATATTAGCTGTGTTATTAAACAGAATACTTCTTGTAGCATGATTTGAGAGACGTGTGAGAGACGTGTGATGATGGAGAATTTCATCTACATGAAAACAATACGGAAACATTAGCATAGAATTGTTTTACGTTTATTTTATTTCCGGAAAATGGATGAAATATCATTTTGATCAGATATGATGAATATATATAATATAAAAGTTAAGTAACTTTATATATGAATTGGGTCTGATTTTTATATTACAATTAACATCAATTAATTAATATTCATTTTGAATAATACTAAATGAATTATTATTCACATTGAGTAATTCGTACCGTGCTTACAAAAAAATACAATTACTCCCACGAATGCTTAAAAATAGAGATTTCTCACTGCACAAATATGATCCAGGGCCTGATATTTAGAACATCTAGTCTATCAACCCCTAAGCCTTCGGATCAAGGGTAAGGGTGTATCCTCCTCGTGAAAAACATTTTTAATAAAGAATAAGTCTGCAAAGCGTAGAAAGAGTGGACTGGAGGAAGATAAAATATTATTCAAATAAAACTCAAGTCATCTTGGAATTTATTTTTAAAAGCACGAGATTTCATATTAAGTTTATAGTTTACGCAATTTAATACTTTCTTTTTTTTAGTATTTATCTCATATATCAGTCTAGGTAGACGTTACATATTGATGTTCGGGAAATTATTGATCAAATTTATCTTATCTTGACTGCCTCGTTGGTCGAGTGGTTGCAAACGCGACTGCAGATCGGGAGGTTCTGGGTTCAAATCCCGGGTCGGGTACTCTTGGATTTTTCTAATTTAGAATATCTAGTAGTTACTCGGAGTCTGGATCTGTGCCCGGTGTAAGGTAATAGGCTCCCCACCTATTCCATGAGACGTAAACGTAACTGGTGAACCGTGGGTGTGTAATACACTCCTCTGCCTACCCCTTCGGGGATTACAGGCGGGATAATGTTTTGATATATAAATGATATTTGTGATACTGTGAAATACGTTACATAACAGCATGTTTTATCAAGATAATCTACAAATATAAATTACATCCCTTATTTCGTATGAATATGTTTACGCTAAATATAATATTCACCTGTTTGTTATCTAAAATAAAATTACATTTAGAATTTCAAACGTAAAGCAAACAGCTATTCGTAATGATTAATATAAAAAAATATTATCCCAAAAATACTCCTCATACAAATTCTAATTCAAAGAGGTATTTTTTATAGTTTACAAAAACCGGCCAAAATCACACACAAATCCTCCAAAATAAATAACACAAAAGCTTGAACAGAAACGAACAACAAAACGAAACAGCAGCGATCACAAAAATCCTGTATAGTCAGAAACGAGCTATTTTGCCAAAATACTGCCTACTTTTTTTGTTACACCGACGAAAATACCTAAAAACGAAGTCTGAGCAATCGCCCAGTTACTCCCATGCATCATATTGTTGGTCAAAACACGTCAACAGGATAATAAGTACGTAACTAAATGGCTGTGGATGTACCAGGACTGGATGGGACGCTCGGGATAAAGGAACAGGTGTTATCTATTGGCTAACACAATAAGAGAAAGCTTCGAGAAACTAGAAGTGTAAGATGTATAGGCAAAGTTAATATAGAAACGGAGTGTAGAAAGTCTAAACTTTTACATAATATGTGCTATAAATACAACAAAATAATAATAATAATAATAATAATGAAGTTCTACACGACATGAATCACTGTCACATTAAAACCTAATAAATGCATAAATATGAACTCAGTCAAACAATGTGCTAGCCTCTTTGGAGAATCACCACGCTTCAGACCAGCACTGCTTAGTATATTAATAATAATAATTCAATTCTGTATTTGTGGCATAAGGTTTACGTAATTGTTACGTAACGCAACTCTACGAAGATCGCTGACTCCGCCGGCGAGTGTAACAGTTGTTATTCACCATAAAAATTGCTACTCGGCTTTTGGTGCAATATTGATTGACGTCAATTGCGATGTCTTCATTCGATAGTTTTAATATATATTATTCATTCTTGATCTAACATAGATAGGAATTAGACTGAGCCTAATTATAAGTTTTATATTGTAATTTTTATTAATTAAATTAGTTGTAGTAAAATTTTTTTTTTTTTGGAACCTTTGAGCACAGTAAACGTAATTTAATATCTCGCCTGTAATCCCCGAAAGGGTAAGCGGAGGAGTGTAGTTTCAGTTACACCCACATTTCACTAATTACGTTTTACGTCCTAATGCCTATTGCAATACACCGGGCACAGATCCAGACTCCGAGTCACTACTAGAAATTCTAAATTCTAAAAATCCAATAGTAACCGACCCGGGAATTGAGCCCTTCTAGAAAAACCTACATCTTCGAATCCGGATAAAGGAGCCAATGCCAGTCAACGACGCCATCGAAATATAGTCCGGGGTTGACAGACAAATATCTCACAAAATAACCATTACCCTACAGTGTACGAGTAAGAATGCCCAATTTTATTCTTTCCGGGCCTCCTTTCCCCCTAATAATATATGTATAAGGGACAAAGGTAGTTCATGATACTCACTATAATATTATGCCTCTGCATAGCATCTCTTTCTTGTTCAGCGTACCGTGTTACGGTTCAAATAATAAAAGCTAGCGCTAGAGTAAGACAGAATATGCTGAACACCTCTGCTATCTTCCCCATCTCTATATACCCTTTCGTTGTATGCTTGCGACTGTATTATTCGTTCGAGTGAGTTATACTTACAGAAATGTTCTTGTGTTGTAATAATTCAATTCGATGACGGGAACAGGAATGTTTATTTGTCTTCAAACGTTCATATTGACACCAAGTT
>DWED01000618.1:0-10744 GCA_018245795.1 Protelbella ruficauda | reverse complement strand
CCCGCTATGACCAGCCTAACCGGATTTTATTTTGATAAGAATAATGTTTGCTGTACAGAGGAAAAAAGGTTAACGGCTAGCCACAAACATGACGTTTTTGTTCGACTTCTAAGCAGCTTTTATTATATAATTTACATCTCATTTTACAAGTTCCGTAGTATACACTAACCATTAATATTAGTTTAGATATGCATTAGGATATTTATACCAAGACGTATTTTCAAAATGGTTAATTTGTGTATTTGCTAACACTATGTTACGGTATACATACCTACAACAACTCTTTGTTACGGCTCACGCCTGTAATCCCCGAAGGGGTAGGTAGAGGAGTGTTTACACTCCCACGTTTCACCAGTTACGTTAAATAAATAAATAAAATACATTGAACATTCTCGTTTTTAGGAAAGACGATTTAAGATGCGGTAAAGAAATTGCCACTCAGTGATTGTATGTATTTGTACCGCTAACTGTGCATTGTGATACATAGGTGTGTATATATATGGAGTCTAATTTACCCCTTAAGAGCGATGATTTACCAGTGACAGATTTTAAGTACTTCAGTGTTGTCTGATCTCTTATTTATATCTTTCAAGACGGCAATGGCAAACTAGTGTCATTGTAACTGCAGTTGCTTTTCTTATATTTATAAAAAAATAAATATAGGAATATATATATTTCAATAAAAATAATTCCAAGATTAATTTTAACATGCCTATTATATAGATAAATAACGTCATATCTGTTTCTATACAGACAGACAGGTACTAACGATTCCGGGTAAGGTTCTGACAAACTTCTGTCACTTAAGATAAGATAAAATAAACATTTATTCCATCACAAAGAAAAAAAAAGACAAATACAGTAACAGATGAACAAGAATAAAAACATAACTTAAACAATATTAAATTAAACTAAGACAAAACATTTCATGTGATGGAAAGGGTTCGCACTCAGCTTATGCCGCGGAACCCCACGGTTACCGATTTTCATTGTGATTTAGCAACATTTGAGCATAGACATGTCGAAAAATATCTATAAATATTTCTGTGCTGCAGAGATCGAATAATACGAAGTTGCCTACATCATCATGATCACCAATATTTGAGCCTAGAAATGTCGATAAATATCTATAGATATTTCTATGATGCAGAGATTGAGAAATACTAGGTTACCTATATGTCTACTTGTTACTTCAATGGAATCAAAAAACCAAAAGGATACGTGAATTTAATTAAATTACAATTTTAAGTCTATATATAAAGCTCAATGTAATAAAACCAACGGGTGATATTGAAAGGGGAGTGCTAGTTGGTAATAAAGTAAATGGGCTCTTGCAGTACTTTATTCGTAGCCACAATATTACCAAAACGCCGCGTCTGGCTGTCCATAGAGGAGGGTTGGTTTCATCACTAATGTACGGTATTAAATTTTGGGTGTGACAAACAAAAAATTAAAATAAAATTTCTGCGGTGGAATTAAAAAAAAATATATATATATTTTGTTGATTATGACCCTAATTATGATCACTAACCAAAGCTGTAGTAGGATGGTAATTATTTATAAGAAAAATAAGTTTGTCATAAATTAAACGCGCATCAGTATTTCAAGTTGTATATCATGTCCACCAGTACTGTAACGAAATAGCCAGCGAAATGTCAGTCCGTTTAAACGAAGACTCAGCTCGCCCTCAATGCATCATTGCCAGTTAATAAAAACCGGCATATGATAATTAAAATGCTTGTCATCACTAAACAGTCCTAATAAAAGAGCTATAAATCGATTCCTCAAATAAACGCCACGCCACGGAAAAAAATGGCTCGATTTTTGCATTTAGTCTCAACGGGTTTTATGAAAATATTCACGACTTTTCAGTTTTTTTATGGTTATTACATTTTTCCGGTTAGCTTTTTCAGATTTTCATTTATTTTAATTCCGATAAACCACGAAATTCCATTGGGCATTTTGCGTTTTTATCATGATGATCTTTTTATCATGAATACGACCTAATCATATTCAATGAATACCTGTGCATTATAAAATTTCACCAACGGTATTTCTATTTATCCCTGACATTTCATACAAATAATATTTTCAATATAATATAAAATTTATTCATTAGTCTGATTATTCGTTGGCTTTTAAGCTTTTCGTCTTCATATTAAGAGCACTCTGAATTACTAATACCTATTCCATTTAAAAGAAATGTTGGTATAAACCGAAATACATACAAAACTTCGTACAGTTCAGGCTTTAGTTAGTTAATAAATCTACAATCTCGTATCGGTGTAATATGAATATTACAAATGGTCTTCGTTATTCTGAATGTTGCAAGTCCGATTGCTGAGTAACAGGTCCTGGGTTCAATCCCTGAGTTGGAAATAATATTACTGGGTTTTTCTGACTTTAAATTCCTAGTGATATCTTACTGTCCGGATTTATGCCCGATGTAAGGCAATGAAGTTACTCCCTATCCCATATGATATACATACGTATACCATATTGTATACTATAACAGGTGAAACGTAGAAGTATGACACTTCTCTACTTACCTCTTTGAAGGAATGCGGTCGTAATATTATGTTACAAATATTCTTAGGCGAGAAGTCGTGGAATTGTAAAGGAACAAAAAATGTACCACTGGTCGTCACTAACAATGGAGACTCGGAGGGGATAATTCCTTTGTAACTCTGTTAAGAGAGTTTCATCATCGAAGTGTATTTACCAATAACGCGTTGGATTTGGCAAGATAACCATTTATCGTATAATACATGCTTTGACATATATTCTTTGGGACAGATTACGTTTAGTCGTAAGAGGACTCCGAAACTATAATGCCTATTACACGTATTATAAAAAAAAGTAACATCATGCCAGTAACTTCTGAAGAGGTAGGTAGAGGAGTTTAGTATACTCCCATGTTTTATCAGTAACCTTTACGTCCCACTATGAAATATGGGGTGAGCGTATTGCCATACACCGGGCACAAATCACAACTTTGAGCCTCTATGGGGAGTTTCAAGTTGGAAAAACCCAATAGTACCCGACCTGTCTCGAGGATTGAACCCAAAACCTCCCGATAGGCCGCCACGCTAGCACTCCTTGGCAAACGAGAGTGTCACCTGTTATAAAAAATTAAAAATACTTACTGTATACACTTGTGAAACAAGCACCGCCAGTAACAACAATGTCGTGGAACGCCTCATGTTATCTGGAATGAAAAAAAAAAAGAAAAAAAATGAAAAAACGAAAAATTGTTCCAAAGTTTTACAAACAGGGCAAATATATCTTTTATATAAAATGAAACTTCATAAATACTTTATATATATTATGTTCATTTAACATTGATGTAACTATTAAATTTTGTTCTCGTAACAATAAGCTTAAAGTGGAAAGCTTGACTCGATGAAACAAAATTAAGTTAAATAATAATGGAATGCTTACGTATTTATACAGAAATACATATGTTAATAGATGGACGATGTAGATGGATGACAGAAAAATATACATATATACAGACATGAAAATAAAAAATATGTAAGTTCATATATATTATCAAGAGAAATAATGACCTGTTATAAATATTTATATTTAACATTTGAATTTTTATTTGATTTGAAAAGAAGTTAAAACAATATGAAAATGATAAACACATAATCAAGTATATACATATATATATACACAGTATATATACATGTACATATACATATATATATACATGTACACACACATACAGTCATATATTTTATATACATAAATAAAGACATTTAAAATTCAAATTTAAAAAATATGCAATACATTCATATTATCAAGAATATTACTTATTATCAGTAACTGAACAGTAGTTATCACGAGTAAAATGTCTGACTCAAAGCATAAGAAGTTAAAACAATATGATTAAAAAAAAACAAAACGTGTCCTTTGACGTCACAAACGGTTTTTCTTAACGTTATTACGCCAGCAAACCGACATGTGACTGACAAGTTACTTATGCTCAATAACAAACAACAAAACCTTTTGTATTATTTTCAGATGATATTATACGTAAAAACTCTACTATGTTACGTTTCAAATGCAGAAAATGTTTTTTGGCTGCGTCTGTAATCAATACGAATATCAGAATAAGACAGCTCATATGAAGTTTGTTCAAAGTTTATAATCATTTTTTAACTTTTTTAATATAAAATAATTTCATTCTATCAATGAAACAGTTATATGTTTGGACATAAAAAAGAGAAAAAAAATTGTATAACTTTGAAAGGGCCTGCATTTAATCTTTGTCGTAGGCAGTATGTGTTATGAAACACGATTACTGATTCATTCCAAATACTTTATGCTTTAACATGAAATATGTTGACTGTATGGATACAGTGATCAGTATGTAATCATCAATGAAATAATATACATATAAATTACTTTTAGGTTATAAATATAACCAAATGTAATAAGATCAGTTAGTAGTCCGAATTTGTAAGGGCCCACTGTCCTGTTATCAAGATATTAATGTCTGTGCAATGTAAGAAAATTTAATTTCTCCAATTCGGGCTTTACTTCACCCCGCATCATAGAATCGGGCACAAATTGATTTATTGATATACAAACGGAGCAATCTGTTACTTAATTCGATGAAGCCAGTGGTACTCAATCTTTATTTTTGATTTTCTTTATATTTCTTTCTTTTATGTGTCGTCAAGTCGATGAAGAACACCTTTAATTTTTACCGGTTTTGATGAAATGTTAATACATATTACAAATTATAAAGCGAACTGTTTTTTTTGCTGATCAACTATGTAATGGATTGTAAAGGTATTTTGATGAGAAATTGCAGTGAGCTATACTGATGTTTATATTTTCTACAACTCAAGTTAATTATTTACACAACAAGTAAAAACTTTCATTACTGTTAACGTAGCTACGTCTAAAACTGTTATATAGTTTCAACAATGTAAAAAAGAAGCGGACTGCCAAGCAAAGAATACAATAGTCACGTGACGTCTACATTTTAGTTGCAACTCGTATTCCTAGGGAACTATTTCTCTCACATTTTACTACATTATTTTTAAGCAGCATTGCGTTTCTGCGGACATTCAATGTTTTATATGTACAGGAAAAAGAAAAGGCTGAATACACATAATTTCCTTTTAAGTACAGCATTTCAAGAAATATCAATCACTTACGTCGATTCGTATTTTATTCACAAAATGTCTGTTAATGGAACCGTAAAAAATACTTTTGACACAAATTGTTGCTTATTTGAAAAATCGCTTTTACCACTGTCGATTGATAGCTAATGATATCAGGAAATGCTTAGCAATAAGTATGACTGTGACTTTGAATTGAATAGAAGTTACTAGAACAAAAATAAAGTGAGAAAAAAAATTTCTTTTACAAATGTTCCATTTTCTTGAAGAGTTGTTTAAATATCCTTAGATATTACATTATTGGCATCATCAAGCTTTGCTATGTTACACGTATGTTTATGTATTCGTTAATGTAGTAGAAATACAAACAAATTAGTATTTATTTAAAAGAATAGTTGAATGAATACCGCTGGTAGACTTTGTTTTAAAGTTAAAATGGTAAAGTTAATACTTTTATTTTTACCACTCATATTGAATAGTCGAATAACACTTTATCAAAAAGTTGATCAGATTATATGATAAAGTTAAGATGCCAATTATAACCACATATGTTTCGAAAACATTATAACACGAACTACGTAGATTATTTACAGTAATACCTATATAAACACTGATCGGTATGAGATCTGAATAGCGCGTTGCCTCAATCTTCGTCGTAACGCAAGATCTCAACACTTTCACTTGCAGTTTGCGCCATCTTATATAATCGTGTACTTTGTTCTCGTGTTTGTGAACACTTGATCCTGATCTTGAGCTAGTTAAATCTCATATAACATGAATATATCATTATACATTCACGTTATATGAGATTTACTACTGTTAAACAATGAACTTATATCGTATCTTGTGAAAAAACGATTAAAATCTGACCTTGAACTACTTAGTCATATAACGTCAATATAAAGTGGTAAAACAATGAACCAATGTTGTATGTTTTGTGAGAAAACATTTCAAATCTGTGTTTGAACTATTTAAATCTCAAATAACGTGAATATTAAGTGATAACAAATTTAACCTATATTGTTTATTTTGTGAGAAAACGTTGCAAATCTGAGCTTTAACTATTTAAATCCTGTACAAGGTGAAAAAAAAGAAACGATTTACTATTGTCTATTTTCTGCTACAGCATTTAGATATGCGAAATATTTTACGCTTACTGACTGAGATACTAACTTTGTCGTGAATCAGGTTTTTTTATCGGAAAAAAGGCGACTTGTAAGGCACTCAGTGTTCAGAGTGATTGATTTATTAGCTTGACTAAAAGTTCGAAATTGATCTCAAAATAGGACTACGGTCTAAGAAAGGGCAAGGTAAGGCATACTTTCGTACCGGAACATGAAGATTTAACCAATGTTGAATTACAGTAAGATTTATAAAGGCATTTAAATCATTAACAAATTTAATTTTTTAATTTAATATTTTTAATGGCAATTGGATATATTCCAATTTAATGGCAATTGGAATATATCCAACTGCCAATAAAAAAATTAAACGTCTTATAATTTGAGAGACGCTGACTACCAATTAAAAATTTAGTGCTTAGATATTTTTGATGACTTTATTACTCGTGAAGTAGAATTCATAATAAGTGATTATTGAGTACGAAGGTATGTACTTAGAAAAATGGAATTTAATTTTACAAGTTCTTGATGGTTAAGGATTTTTTTTTTAATTCTAGAAGAGACATGATAATAAAAGAGTAGCATAATAGACCAATGGAAGAATATTAAAAACAATAATTAAATAAATATACATATGCGTGTGCATCTTATCTAATATGAAACAGGTATTGCAGCCAACAGACTTCACGAATCAGTTACATATGTCAGTCTCTGCCTCAGGAGTCAACCTAAATATGGTGCCACTTCTGAGGACTACATTGGAATGTCCGATGTTTAGAGTATATTAATTCTCAGATTTTTGTAATAATGTCGTCACACCAGGTCTTTTACGAGGAAGGAAGAGAACACTGGCTGCCAAATACCTCCATCCTTATTATTCTGACGAGCTTCTTCTACGTTCATACGCTAGTTCGAAGGACTTCTGACTCTACCATTAGACAATATCTAACCTGTTTGGTTAAAATATGTTTGTTTAAATGGTTAAAATATGTTTGTGTGTTTTGGTTTACTTGATTTCATAGACTTTTATAAACGTCATAACTTTTTAATCATTGCACAAATAGCTACGAGTGCATTGGAATTATCCAACTTGGAATTTTTTTCTTTCAAATTTTAAGCACCACATTCACGGTACTCCGAAATTTAATAAAGTTTGCTGTTCACAAGATTACGCCAACTTGATCAATGTAAACATATTAGTATAATAAATATTTAGCTGCCGCTCACATGACGTTATAAAATCATTGCCAAACTTATGTTAGGTGTAAACGTAAGAGCGACCGTCATCGACGAAAGAAGATATTTTGAGTCAAGTTGCATGTGCTAGATTCTTTGATAGATATTTTGATAGGTTACGTAGATCTTACAAGGATCAGCAAAAAAATTTTTTAACCGTCATAATATATTGTGGACGATTACGTTCACACGGAAGAAGTATATTCATATTTGTATGCATATCTTCTCCATATTTAGTTTAAATCACTTTTTCAGTACTCGTACTCTCTTAGCAGATTAGATTTGGCATGACATTATACATACATATATTCAAATATGACTTTGCAAAGAGAACGCACGTAATTAAGGAGAGACTTCTAGACGACTTTCAGACGAGGTAGTGGATACCCAGTGGAATCTGGGAAATATATGCATTAGAAATAAATATAGTTACTATTCATGTACGTAGTAGCCCTTAAACATTCCCAGAGAGATTCTTTAGTAAAGAGAAACTGAAATGTTTCCTGTATCTTTGCTTTTAATTTAGATGTATCATAAGACTTTAAATGCTACAGTATGGGGAAATAGAAAAATTAATTGATTGTTTAATTGCTAAATAATACTTTTAAAAGATATTTTATTGTTGGCATACGAGTTTTTAATCAATCGGCGAACGAAATTATCGCCAGAATGTTAATACTGATGCTGATCAGTTCGTAAGCTGAATTTTATTCGCAAATGGAAAACTGTGTTTTAATAAATAAGAACTCTTGGAAATGTTTGCGTTAAATATATTCGATGACGTCATAGGACTTTATTCTTGCTCTTAAAAGTGCGAATAATAATATAGTATATTGTAAATCATAACTATTTATATATAATTGATGTATGAGTGACACTAGTATATAAATTACTTTTGAATTATTATATTATTTACTAGCTGATACTTGCGACTTCGTCTGCGTTGTTTATGATACTAAAGATATATTTTGTGTACAGAGAAGAAATATTCAAGGCCAAACTGTAAAAACTGTAAAAATTGTTGTTTTTTAAAACTGTAATACGTTTGAATTTATTTAGTAAGTCATATTTTTTTTAAATAAAGACCAAGTGTCTAAGTAGTAAGACTGAATAAAATTGATGAACATCTGTCCAGTAGTATTTGCGTGGTGCGCGCACAACGGCAAGCCTCTATCGTTTTATTTATATATATATGTATCTGTAGATGTCTCTATAATACCATTGCACTGTCAAGAGCCCTAGTACAATGTGAGAAATGAATTGAAACTTTCGTAACAAATTTAACAATCGTCTGTTCGGTTCGGTTTAGTATTACGAAGAAATTAAAACAAATGATGTCCATAGACATATTGAGTGTCAAAGGAATTTTTTCATTTGACATTATTTTAACCGTGAGTCGCAAGCAAACTCTGGCTTTTTTATTTACTGGAGATATTAATATTGCCTACAGGCAATTATCATAGAAAAATATCATAGGAAATAGTGATGTAAGAAAATATTTTTTCATATTTTAATGTCAAGGTACTTTTTATATATCTTTGATTTTTTTATTTAAATTAGTCATACTTTAATGCCAAGCATTTTTTTTTATTCTTTTCTATTATACGTGCCAATAGGTGCCAATGCCAAAGTTTAAATAAATCGAGACCAATACGTTTTAATTACTAACTGATCAACTTAGCTATACTGTTAAATAAATAGTATGCTGAGTTCAGCTATGCGTATATTTTATATCCGTAGTATTGAATTAAAATCCGAGGTCATTTGACCATTACTGAATGTAAGGACATATTATCTCGTCTCGTAAATATTTTTCATATATCTAAAACTCTTTTCATTGGCACACGGAACCGGTATAACTGTTATACAGCAACATTGGCAGTCGAAATAAATCAAGGTTCTATCACTTTTCAACAGTAATAATAATAAAAATTGCTTGGAGCATTCAAATAATTTGCTTAAACAAATCATTTTGTAGGCATTGGAACATATTCCAAGGGTGTAAAGACATACATAAATTACGATGTTTGACATGTCATACTTCACGTACATATATACCGTATATATATACATATTCCTTAGTTATGTAAATCACTATGTACTTGTAAATAACGATAGTTCGACAATTGAAATGTTTGATGTAACTTTTAGTGAATCCGCCGGAAATATCTGACGATTGAACTCGTTTCATTATTTTGCGCCATTCTGCGGATATTGGTAGAGTAGCCACCACATCGTTTATAATACGTATAGTCCTGATATCCATCGATGGAAATAGGCCTCTTCCAAGTTATTTCTGCTATTATTTTAATATCGCTGTAATGAATAATTATATTTATGTACTGATATATTGTACGTCAAATATTTGATATTTTGATAATAATGATGTAAAGTGAAAATAATATTGCAATAATCTTACATTTAAAATATTTAATAATAAAATTGTTAAAAAAATATATTATTGAAGGTTTTTGAAATGCCGATCAAGAGGGATTAGTTGCTGTGAATCATACAAACAATTATTCTTTGCAATATTCACGGATAAATTAAGAAGTATGTTTACTAAAATAATAGCTGTCAATATTAAAAACATGCGTTTACATATCCATGAAATATGTAAGATTAGTTTTTTATATCGACAGTTCAGTTCCAGTATAATAATTTAATTTAAAAATGTCAACTATACCTACATGAAATTAGTCTTTTAGTTACATTGAATACACTGTGTAATTAACCTCGCAGTTGTAGTAACCTTAGTGTTGAGATGAATATTGAAACTAATTAGACCTTGCAAAAAAGCGACAATACGACGTGGAAAGTGGTGTTATTGTGAATAAAATCAATTGTTTTCTCTCTTCATTTGAATGATTCTGTGAATTATATGTTAGTTGTATGGACTATAATATAATAAAAAAAGTCTCTATATTTGCCGTGTTATTTTAAAATAATAATTTCTTTAGTTATATCTATACTGCAATACTTTTCATTTTTCGCCATTCACTTACATATTCACTCACTTATATAATACTCTAGCAGTCTATGTACTTTTATATAAAGCAGTATATATTCTTACCTTTTTTAACACGACACAATAGCAGAACGAATTTCACAGCGAACACCTCATGCGACTATCGCTCACTTTGTATTTAAATTTTGCGCCAAATTCGTGTCCACACAATACTGGCGGACGATCGCGTGCGTCGATGAAGGCTTTGTGGTGTAAACTACGGTCATAGACCAGTCGCTGGT
>DWED01000617.1:0-10746 GCA_018245795.1 Protelbella ruficauda | reverse complement strand
TTATTTCATTTGATAATTAAATTAAGTAAAACAAACCTGCAGCTAACAGTGGTAACTGTTGAGTTTTAACCTATGATTAAACCGAGCAAATGATGTATGTATTTATACATCTATTTGTGGTCGTCAAACACTAAACGCGACATGCTAGTTGAGCGTAAATTTTCCTGTTCTAGAACATTCAATGAAAATTTACGTTGCGTTGAAACAAACGATTCCTACATTTACATGTTGTTTAATACTAAAATGTTTTGAATTTAAACAAATCTTTTTGTACAAATAATTAAATATATTCGTAAATTCGTTAACTAGCGATATAATATCAATAAAAGATATGATCATAAAAATAAAGATAATTTAAAAATACAGATTGTTAATACAGTATTAACAATCTAAAGAACAAGTTTTTTTAATCAAATAATTAATGATTACATAGATTATTAATATCTTCTATTATATTCTTATAATTTAAAGGTAAATGATTAAATGTAAACATGCCATGTTCGTGACATGCTTTTGCATATGCAAAGAGCCTAGACATTCATTATTATAATCGAATGAACGCCATTCACTGAACACGAATGAGCAATAAAAGCGCTTTTTGCTGAAACGAATCCGCTCACCCAGCGCTTCATTCGCAAACTTGACAAAATAGTTTAATTGGTGCACACAACGCAACCCACTTTTCCATTTCGCTGCTGACTCGTTTTGAATCGAACAAAAATGTTAGTTTTGTAAAATTAAGCACATTAGAACTTGCAAAGTCAAATCGTGAAGTAAAGGGAAAATAAAACAAAATTATACGAACAAAGACGAAAAACATGAAAATGTTAGTACAATGCTTGTAATAAACAAGATACACAATAACAGTACAGTACAGAGATAAACAACAGCAGAGCAATTAAATATCAGAGAGAGATTGAGTGGATGTTTACAAAATAAACGTATCTGTTAATAACGTTGAAGGGAACACGTATTGCCATCGATCAACAGCTGTAAGCTATGTAACATTATTAATTTTCTAATTTACTACTGGGAAAACGTCGGGGCTTTCTCTCTGTTATATTTCTAATGGAATACGATACAAAGCGAAAGAGGCACTATTGTGTATCTTTCATCTTCGTTTCTGTTGTATCGCGTATTCACGTCATTTTGCTTACTTTAAACGTTATTATCTTTACCATCGTCATTTTAAACGTCTGTTTCATCGGCATATCTATTACGTAGTTTATTTTATGTCTCAAAACGTGTATTCTGCTGATACTTTATGAAAATCTTATAACTAAAAATACAGTACTAGTAGCAAATTATATTAAGGAAACATGAATTTTATTAAATAACTCCTACTCATAACTGTCAGTTCCAGTAAACACGTGTGCTGAACAAAGTTGGGCTGTGTTCAAATTTAATTCCAAGCGCTTTTACCCACACATATTGCAAATTAGGGGTAGCGTGTGATATCATTAGAAATTTTTATGCAGGTAACACAAAACAAAATGTAAAATGTGAAACGAAAATGCGACTCGTGTGAAATCAACCTGCATTGTCACATATTAAACTGTAGGTATTTCTACAAAGATTTATGTAAATATATACACCTCTACCAAGAATGTTTCACAAACATTGATGAAACAATAAGTTTTTATTACACGTTTAATTCTCACATTATTGTCGGTACAATTAATAAGTACCCTACGGTCGCCGTTGGAACGGTGCCAAAATAGTGCCTTGTGGAAATCCCCATTAAGCAAAATTGAACAAATATTCCAGTAAGCGATTTCAAATAATATAACTGACATTTGTAAAGGCAAACATATTTCTAAGTTCAATGTAAACCATTAAAATGTCGACCACATTCACTTAGCACATATTTCAATCTCAGAAGCTGTATCAGGTGTAGACGATCATGATACAGAGACCTACATATCGCGCATTATATGTTTTATTCATTTAGTCAAATTACCCTTCAATACAAAACCGTACAACAGAGATACAAAATCCATTTTTCCACAACTTTTTTCATATCTACATAAAAAAAAATGGATATTAAAACAAACATTTTAAAGTCAGCAGTTGCTAACGAAGTCGCCCTTAATTTTCGATTCGTTGTCGCCAGCGAGTTCATTTACCAAAATCTCTAGTGCCTTAATTTCGACGAACGCGATCGTTAGCGACTTCTTAACAATATTAAAATTTTTATAACTCTCAAGTCTATTTGGAGCACTTGGTAAGTATCTCAAGTGCAGTTTATTTGTCAAATGGAGCACAACCCTCCCCCCCCCCCCTTCAATTGTTGGTATAGGGGGTTCGGGGGAGCCTTCCATTCAGTTGCGCAGAGTTGATTAATACGCTTGAATGCAGCTCGTTGCAGGGTCGACCCAGTTTCAAGAAAAATAGTCAGTTATTAAACTGGGCAGCCTCTGTGAGAGATTGCCTGGTTAGACTAAATGGGTTGCGGCTTTCATTTTTAAGCGATTTCACTCTGTGCTCTTCGACGGCGTTGTGTATAAATTATTTTTCACTGTGCTTGCATGCTTCACTGTTATATTAATATAAACAAAAACCGTTGAAAATATTTTATTGTTAAGCTTAAAAATGTTTTTTTGTCTAAATATAAAAAACACAGGACTGAAACGAAATCGAGCAAATTAAAACTACGCTTGATCCTTCATAGGACAGTCATAACAATTAAATCTTAATTCTAAACCGGCATGATTGTTCTTTTAAATCATTCGTCACAAGGTCTCAACGTTAATTAAATTTTATCAACAAACTATTATAATTTCTAGTGTTTTCAATACATGCAATTCTGAAACATCTATAACATTTACCGCATCTGATTTAAAATCAGTTTCACTGCAAAATGTAATTTTATGGTCTAATGAGTTAAATCATCGTAACGATTTGCAACGCGTGTTATAAAGAAAATATTGGTATGAATATTTATAATTCAAAGCTAGATACAAGGTCAAATTAAATTGGTTTCATTAAATTTTTTGCATCAATTAAGGCTATTTTGGTAAAAGAAGGCCTTAAAGATCATGCCATTCTCTCAGCTAAATATAGAAACAATGATCGTAAACGTATCTATGAAAGCTGTTGTAACTAAAGTATGCACAAATACACGAAAAAAATGTACATTTATAATAATCGGAATATAGATACCTAGGAGCTAAATTATTTGGTTAGCTCAATACACAATGAGTAATCAGAAGAATTTTGTATACTTATCAACGAAATATCCATACACATACAGAGATTCACATACATACGTGGCTCTGAAAAAAAGTGCAGAAAAAATATGCGGTACTCACGACCCAATTCCAAGATCATCATTAAACCAAACTGCAGTATGTTAACGTACTGCCAGTAGGCAGGCATGTTGAAATCCACGTCCACAGAAACGAGACCGTGTAGCAGACGAACACAATTTCGCCCACTTCGCAAAACTCCATTAGTTACATAAAAGTTACCGATTCTTCTGGCACAGATCCAGGTACTCTAGGATCTAGATCAGCCCGCAGTGCGGTTCAAATGGGTCACAAGGATAATATCTGGTTCAAAATACCATTCACTTTATGCAGCGGTAAAATATTTAAATCAGAATTAAAATTCAAAAAGTGTTAAGCGACTTATAACGAGAGTATTCACATAACCACAGTGTATTCTTAAAGAGAAGTATAGTAAACACCTATAATATGCTAAGTTCCTTAACTTACTAAATAAACACGATACTGTGTACGATAGTTTGAAAACACGAGTTTCGCATAAACACGTAGAGCAAAAGTTAAAGGAGTTTCAAATTGGAACACTTATTACAATATATCAAGTAAACACGTCCAAATATACATACTTAGCAGAACTTGGCAGAACTACAAATTTCAGTGCTGCGTCTGTTAGAGGCTTTATTACGTTTATTCATACATGTTAATGGTTTGCGGTAGTCATATAACATTAGTGCTATGTCCTTTTACCTCAAATAAATATTATTAGTAATGTTGCTGACACAGTGGTTGAATTCCTATGCTTAACTATATTTTATGCCTTCAATGCCGTGGAACTATCGAGAATCGTGAGCATTCATTGTAGTGTAAGTACATTGTAAGTGCTTCAATCGAAGGCTTTAAACAGTTCCGGTCACTGTATTTTATTACAATCGATACAGTTTATATACAGCGCATTGTTTTTTTTTTTTTAAGATTGTGATACATTATTAAAAGGTATAAAGTTGAACTAATGTCGGGTAACATTTTTACAAAATTTTTAAAATTTTAAAATTTGTACAGTTCTATCGTTGCGTACAAAAGTCGCTGATAATTGTGATCTTTGATCTATCTATGAAAAGCGCGAACGTTTCATTGCAATTTTGAAATAAACCAAGATGATCCAAATTAACCGTACCAAATACTTTACAGTTACTTAATCTAACGAACCTTGTACATAATGTTTAGCAGCTCGGGTCATCGGTAACGATAGAAAACTTACCCGTATCCAGGCTTCTGACAAAACCAAGAGCGCGTCAGCTTCGCGGCTTCCAGTAACACTCCACCGAGTTCACCGATCCTCATGCCAGTGCAGGAGCAGCATCCATCGACATTCCCCTCGCCCACGAGCACGACACGGGACTCGGACTTCGCCACTTTGCCACGGTTTTGCATTAACAAAATTTTTGAGCACTTTCAACTTTTTGACTTAATTTTCTTGCACTTATAGCACTTGGACTGTCAGTATCATGTTCAATGGTTTCACTGTTTCGATCCAAACAATTTCGTTTATTACAACTGTTTATTTTTCATTTTCTCTTTTTTACTACCCAAAATCACAACTCGTAAGATTAGAGATCGAATTACTTAGAACATTTCCGCTCGATTCCGTAAAATTTTTTGATGAGCCTTAAAGAGAAAAAGCAATTTGAATAATTGAGTTTGCAGATTACGAGATATCGTATACGGCTGTAAAATTATCATTGACACCATAATGGAAGTGCCGAGTCATGACGGAAAAACGAGGGTAATAAGACGTATTGTGATATTATGATCGATACAAACGAGCGAGAAGCAGTCAATGCTGAACGAACCATTAGTTTTATCGCCTTCTCAATGTAACGAGCTATTTTTAAATATTCACCTCTCCTACGCTATGGTTTCTTTGGATATTTATGGAAGTTGGTAAACCAGTTAAGGTCTGTTGAAATTCTGCGTACGAAAACGATGGAGTAACCGTTACGTAAATATCCCAAAACTTAAAATTATGACCTGCTTTTAATACCACAATAGCAGTATCAAATTTTATAAAGAAAACTAGTATTCAATATATCTACATCGGTATCAGACATAAACTCTAACAGGTAGACTTCCGCAGTACTAACTTGCTTATTTGCATTTACTATCTACTTGTAACCACCGAATTTACATTTAAGTGGTAATTCTACATTTAATGTTATCTAAAAGTGTTGGGTTTTTGTACGAATAAAAATTACTAAATACAAAAAGATAATTGAACAATTAACAAATGTAACTACAATTATTGTTACTGCAAAAGTTATTAAGTCAACAATCCAATATTACATTGTAATAAACAAACATATGCTAACGTAAGCTATAAAAACTATACGTATCCAGCCAAAATTACTTAAATAGAATAGTGCAAGAGAAATTTTAACAATAATAGCAGAAATCAGAAATACACTACGCATAAAACTCACATTACGAAACTAATTCGAAAATGATGAGTCGGCGGTATATTATGTCGGGCTTGATATAGTAACTCCATTTAACATTATAACAGTAGTACTGAATTCTTTATCGACTTGTCCCACTACTAATACTGTACGATGTGTAACATAATACGTCTCGCTAAGTGAATTAAAACACTTACGCGTAATATATACATATATACACTTTAACTGATAGGTATTTGGAGTTATAAATGATCAGTTTTTGAAACTTCCAAAATACACTCATATATAATAAACAAGCAATAAACATGTCATATATAAAGTAACTTTGAAGTTAAAAGCGAAATAAATAACAAGTAAAATGTTGAGACATAACATAAGAATAACAGTAAGCAAATTTTAAACATTTCCTTTCAATTCCATTAAGTTGAAGCCGACTGAAGTAATAGTGACGTTAGCAGTGATACGAACTAAAAACAAGACGCAAATACCTCATTGGATAGAAACAAGAAACTTTAAACTGGTAAAGTCGCAATAATTCACCCGAAAAATCAATAGGCCAATATAAAAAAATTGAAAGAGCTAAAGCTTATTTATAAGCAAAAGAAATCTCTTTTAATAATTCTTTTATCAAACGATGACATCATAAGCATGGATGATCTCACATTGAACTTGATAGACAATTTGAAACACGTCAAATGCAACGACGCTCCAAGACGGCACACCGCAATACACGAATTTACATAATGCGGACTACGCACGCGCAACCCTTTATGGAAATAAGGAGGAAACATTTTCACTGACGAGTCCACTCAAAGGATAGTGGATACTCATACTAATAACATATGCAACGATACTGAAGATCCTTTAAAAGAAAACATTAACACAGATATTTCGTTAACATTTTAGTAGAGAGATATACTGAATGTTAACTCTGCTTATTGTGATATGCCTATGGTGATATTTAGCTTTGAAAATTCATCTCATAAAATATGCACAAGCATGCAAAAGTCATCTATGAAAATCATGGAACATGTGCTCAAGTGTACTACGCACGTGTGATTTAATCGTATATTGGAAACTGTACGATACAATGGATAATTCAGGGCTCTAGCCGACGTGGAAGGAGTCCTCGATGAGAGTGAGCGATAAATAATGACGATGAGAGCTACTCTACCCCTGTTATTAGCATGAGAATAGATGATATGAACAATACGAGATTTTTCTAGAAAGCAAGTTGAGAATATAGGTACTTACGTCTCCATATATGTAAACGCAAAGTTCACAAAAAAACAGACTTGGATCGAGTATGAGGACGAAGTTACATATCAAGACCGGTGACCTCAATATATGTGGAAACTTACGTCGTTCTGTAAGCACGAAAATACTGAGAGTGGCCTTAAGCCGAGATAAATGATTGGAATATTTACGAAAAGATATTTTCTCTAGGGGATATTGGCAACATTACAAGCGTTCGAGACGACCGTGCCAACAAAGCTTGAATTATGTTCTGGGATGGTTCCCGGTGAGCGGTTAACCGCAGTCATCCAAAGTTGAGGCCAGGGCTCGAGTATCTCACGCGAGCGGCCACACACCATAATAGGTTATTAAGGCTTCGAGAAAGGAAATTGTTTTCGTATTCAAATGTGGTGGTTACATAATCTTTGCTGAGAATTTCAAAGTCTCAGCTGTGGTCAAAGCAATTCAACACGTAAACGAAAAAAAAAAATATTCAATCACCTATGCCTTTGTACTTTGACTTTGACTCTTTAAGAAAAACATTAATATTACCGCACTGATCTACTTCTTGATACATTAAATTTTTACGATCAGTTAAGTTATGCGTGTTATCAAACCTATTTATTATCGTTTCGGTATTTAACGTGACATTGACATATATAATAACCTTCACAGTCGTGTTTCCGTATGACATTAAGAAATTTAACACTGATTTATCCATAACATGCAATTACTTGATTACTGACTCCGTCGAATCAACATCATTGTTATCATGTTCTATTTTCTTGTACATTTCGTAACTTAAATGAAAAAGACGAAATTTTACCACACCCTGTGTTACAAACTTTGTAACTATACCTACTTTTAGTTCGAACCTCAAAAGACAGAGTACTAAGTTGTAGGTGAGTTGTAATTCCCTACAAATTAGAAGAATGATCGTTCTTCGATACCCCCGCAAAACCTGCACCGTAACGCTCTTTTCTTTCAACATTGTTATTGAAAACATCCATCTTAGTTCCCTCATCTATTACTTGTATAACCTCGCGCTGGCTAATACGAAAGTAAGATTAAATACTCTTTATCCCTAATTAATAAATTCATTAGCAATTTTCTAGTTATTTTGTGTAATGTTAATCACAATATTTCATTTGAATTTTTATTGACTTTTCAGAAACTGATCTTACCAGATATTGACTTACATACATCGATTGAATCGTAAGTTTTGACAGTTTATGATACATTATATATAGTTTTTTAATGTAATTTATCCCACAAAAATGGAAAACAATATTGGGCAAGATCATAGTGATTATATGTTACTGCTTCACTGAAGGTTGCAAGTTAAGTCGAAAGGTACACATTCGGTCGGCCATGATTGAAATCGTATCTCTCGTTTGAGGCTGGTCTCACGTAAACGTAGAACCCTTATCGGTCTGTTTACACTCACTTGAGAACTGGGTCTGTGGACTTAGTTGAATGGTTTGAATTTTGACACCATTTTTTTTTCTTTAATAAACCCGGATTTTTCTTTAAGAACTTTACATCGCTAAGTATAATAAACGGAGATGTTTCTAAATACAGACTTCAATCATGACTACGGCAAAACACACACGGGACCGGCATTATGAAATGTGCTCCAATTTTCTTGTTGTACAGTTCACCCACATCCAGGGGCTATACAAAAATTGGGTTGAAGCCATAATGTCTAGAAAACGGTTATACATGAAGACACATTTTTTCGTTGCTTCGGTACCCGTTAGTGCCAGTAGTAGTATACCAACATCTAGAATTTTACCATACATAAATTTCATATTTACAACTGAGAAGCGATAGATCAGATTCCAAGCTAAGGGGACAATAGGACTATGATTGGTAGTAAAATCGTGTAACAATGGAAGTGCGATTGTACTATAAATCAAAGACAAATTCGTTCTACCTGATTGTCGATTTCAAATATACAGATAAACAGAATATACAGAATAAAATGTTACAAACCCTAGATTTTGAAATATTCAAAAAGTTAAATGCAACAAGCAATGCAATAAGTTTAAATGACAAATTCTAAGGAAGATAGAAAAAAAAAGACCTTTCATTCAATCGTTCAACGGAATCTCAATCATTATAATTCCATTCCCCTTCCAACCGTAACAATAATGTTTACGGAACGTCAAGACAAAAATAAAGAAATATCGACCAGGAAAATATTTAACAATGCAGACCTAATCTGAAATAGAACTTAAATCAGTTCTTTATCTATCAATGTCATCTACAGGTATATTAAATGTCCGCACTGTCAATTTTTTTTTGGTTCAATATCAGTATCATGAAATGTATACCGTAATACTGGTTTAATTTTTATTAATAATGAAAGATTAATAACTGTATCTGCAAAAATATTATTATATATCTATTAAATAATAAATGTGGAATAACCATTGTAGAATCGTTATATAAATTAATTGCAATTACATAATATTTTTATGAAACAATTTTGACACAAACAAAACAGTTTTTACTTTTGTCTGATACTATGATAAAAGCATTTATTATCTGAAAAGCACATTTGGTTGACAGTAGCAAAAGAGCGCATAGCTACTTAAACAGTAAGAAAAGAATTACTGAAAAACCTACAAGGAAATGAATAGTTTTTGAATGCAGAGTGCTTAAAAACATGTTCCAAATAAAAGAATGAAAACACACATTGAATGTCAGAATGATGTTCAATATAAAAAGCGGACAATCTTAGTTTAACATTAAAATGACAAGTAAAAAAAATATTAATAAAACGATTGGTCAGAGATGTGGACTATAGCCTAAAGTCTTCTCATTCCAAGAAGATGCCCGTGTTCAACATTAGAAAGTTAAAAGAGTTTATTATAACAGAGATTAAAGCCGAGAATCGTTTTTACGACAAACAAAATTCAGCGAATCCAGGAGAATTTTTTTTATTACGATTTGAGTTTAGTTAGTTCTCGAGTAAAATATTAAAAATGAGGAACGTAATATCACGCCTGTGATACCGAAGGGGTAAGCAGAGGAGTGTAGTACACTCCCACGTTTCACCAGTTACGTTTTACCTGCCATGGAATAGGTGGTGAGCCTTTTGCCATACATCGGGCAGAGATCCAGACTCCGAGCCACCACTAGATCTTTTTACTAGAAAATTTAACTTAGAAAAATTTCAATTTATTTCCAATTCAAAAAATGAAAGTATGGAAAAGTTATATCGACATGTTATCAACGCATGACGGATCGCGAGATAATCGCATCAATTACATAAAAGCGTTAAGAAATAAACACATTTATAAAAGTTTCGCTTTCATAAAGTGCATGTGCGAATGGAAAAACTATACGTCAATTGTTGAGAAGTGATTAAACTTTGCAATATAATTATTCCAAATAAAAGTATCCCCATAGCGTAACGACAAGAAAGAAAGTCCAAAATCCATAAAAATAAGAAAGAGGAGGTATTAATGAAAGAAGGGCGTAAATTCATGAAAGTGGCCAGGACAAGAATGTTTCAGGTCGGCGGCATAGTATCAGAGATACAGAGAAACGAAGAAAAGTTAAAGCAAGGCCACTTAGCTCGTAAAAGGCATTCGAACTGTTACATTAAAAAGTATCATTTAGGGTTAAATTCCACTAAAGCAAATTTTCTTCCGTTGCACATTTTTTTCAAAGGACCAGTGCCTCTAAAATTTTTTAAAAATTTGGAATTTAAATACACTAGTATTAAAAATGTTTAAATTCATTATGTGCTTAAAGATAAGAAAGACACTACAGCTCGGTAAGGTTCTATTAGTAAATATATTAGTTTGGATCGAATACAAATG
>DWED01000616.1:0-10748 GCA_018245795.1 Protelbella ruficauda | reverse complement strand
TGGAGATCGCCCAGAACGACTTCTGGTATTACCAATGTTGCTCCTAAAATTTTATACACAACGTAATTCGTCGTTCCTAGCAATTTCGTAAGAGAAAACTTTAAATTTCTAGGTGGACGACATCAACGAGTGGTTGGACTCTCCGCCACCACTGAAACGTACTAGCCCCGACTGCCAGCTGAACTACCTCCCCCAAGACCATCCTACGTTTAGAAAACTCGAGGAGGACCCCGAAGGAAATCTGCCAGCCTTCCTCAGGAACCAGTCGGTCGAAGGTCTGGAGACCGAGTCCAAAAACGAAATAGACTATCCCTTCCCCTTCTGTAGGCACCAAAGTATTCCGGACAGCTCCGAAGTAAACAGCGATACAAATGAAAGCGATTCCTCGGACGAAGACAGCTACAGACTTAACATGGATGTTGATCAACTGAAATGCAACCTTAAAGACATGGTCAAGAAGGGTGGAAATATTTTGTCGAAGAAAGCCAGCTACGACGTTACAGATGTCACGTTGCGAAATGCAGATGTACAGTACAATGAAAGGAAAATAGCTGAACCGGATTCCAAAAGATTTAACATCGATTACCATGTTGGAAAATCCGCTCTGATCGCGGAGGGCATAAAGAACATTCCAAAGATGCTAGACAAACCGGAGAAGCAAAGCAACTTCTTCTCAAAGAATCTGTTATCGCCAAAATTCAAAAGACTATTTAAGCAGCATTCACCCGAAGATACCAGAAGCAAGATTGAACCAGAAGAAAATAGGGAGGAGAAGTCCAAAAGTAAATTCTTCATCCAGCGACCGGCATCGCCTGGTATAGTTCGGTCGTTGTACAGAGTGAGACCGGTAGACAAAGACCGGAAGACGAACGTAAATCAAGATGTACTTAAGAGTGATATTAAGTTGGCCAGTATGGGCAAGCCCATGACACCTATCTTCAGAAGGCAGTTACCGTCGGAGAGGTCCACATTCACCGACTTCAGATACAGTTATCGCGATAGGAGGTACGAGCCCAAGAGTCAGGAAAGATTTGTGGATATGGGCAGAAACAAAATTAAGACTCCATTGAATGTGGTGGACAAAAGCAAAATTCTTATTCGGCCAACTAATAATCCTTTAGATCCCGTACCCGAGAAGAAGAGTAATGAAGCCATCAAAGAAGGTGCAAAAGAAGTGAAAAAAAGGGAGATCGGAATCTCGAGGAGTAATTATGTGAGACTAGCGAATCTCAGGATCGATAAGGAGTTGGAGCAGGCGGTGAAGGAGAAAACGGAGGGTTTGAAGGAGACGTCACCAGTGGAACGAGTTATTTGAGTGACTTTGGATCTTACAGTGTTTAGAATGTGGTTCAGTTTTGTTTGCTGTTGCTGAAGTGTTGTTAGCATTTCTTTAAACTGCATTCAATAGTGGTGGTTATTTACGGTCACTGAGGTAATCAAGATTAAGTATGATTGGTATATAAACAGTTCATTCCATGTAAATGTAATAAATTTTGTTATTGTATATGATTTAATTCAATTAACTGTTTATCAGTTTTCGGCTCTCAAAATGACTCATGCAAAAATTGGAATTTTGAGTCAAATACAAAAATTTAGAGATGCAAAAGCGGATGTAGACTGAGCCCAAACGACAATTGACGAAATTCTTATGCATTCCAAATTTAAATTTTTATTTTATAAATGGATACTCAAAAGTACTCATTTTTAAATAATTTTTTTATTAATACATTCCTCGTATCATTGTATGTAATGCATTTGAATCGCATTTAAAATATGATTTATTTCTATGCTTATTTTGCCATTATGATATTGTTTACTAATTCCTTTATGCATTTATTAAAAAGACCAATAATTCGCTGATTTTTATGTACTGGAAAGCATGATTCAGAAATATTTTTAGTGCTATCTCTTTTGGAGTACTGTAAAGTCTCACGGTTTGATCGTGTTGGGCTCAGTCGAGGGTGTTTGTTCTTGCCAATGTTACTCTCTGTTTGATATATTATACATATATATTCAGAAACTCAAAAGTTTTTGGGTTGTACATGTACTTAGCTAACAAGCTGTTATTAAGGAGATTTAATGCTAACTACTTGCCATTTTTACTGCGCTATAAATGTTGGAATTCTCGAGAATTTAAAACAGTTATTATTAACTCTTAATTGGAAATGGGTCAAGGGCAATGATGAAAGATTCCAGATTTTCGGAGATCTTACCATGACAATGTTATTGGTGAGACTGTTTTGTTGTGTCTGTCTGTGTTTTGTTATTGTAATCGATAGATGTTAGGTGCAAGGGATGAGGGGCGGGGGGAGAGGATACCTGGTTTCTTGAGATTATAACAAACGAAAATATTATATTATGAGTATTATAGTAAAATCTACAATTATTAAAATTAACTTGTTTCCGTATGTATGTTGTCATGCTTGTGGCAAAATCTACTTAAAATACAAGTAAATTTTTAGACTTAATATTTAGTACAAAAACCTAAACTGTTCCACTGTACATGACAACGTAAATAAGGGTGTGTTAACTCACCCCATGAGAGGGTTGTGATTTGTGTAAAATTGTGAATCGATCAATACAGCCTGATTTCAGACAATCAGAACAGAACAGAAGATTATGTAAGAGAATACTGCTTGTCTAATTATGGCCCTTTACAATTGACATAGATTATATTTAATGGATAGATTTGGGTTTGCTTAAATTTAAGGCAAAGGTAAATAATTAGACTGCTTGCCCAGGGTTACAATATTTCTATACTCTTCCCTCGTTACTCAATTTTGATACACGTTTAATATACATGTAATTATGTCTAAGCCGTTTTCGATGCGATTTTGCAATAGTGTTAATAGATATACTTATTTACTTGCAACATAACAGACTGCTGTATCGAGCACTATTAACCTGTAAGTACCCTCGCTGGAGCAGCGTGGAGCAAGTTTCCGCGTCGCCCAGTGTTAGGGTGTCTAATAGCTGGTGATTGTTGATTGTACAGTTACCGACATTTAATTTGAACTGTGGAAAAATTCATAATAATCATATTGTCCTCTCCAAATAGTCATAGCCATAACAACCACTGTATTGATTACATGAGATCAGCACTAACTCTTTTGCTGCTAAACAGCCATATGAAGTTATAAAATAGTACTTATTTTGTAGTTACTGTTGTTATATAGACATTTTGGAGTATTTGAAGTTTGATGGTAATAATAATGACCTATAAATATAGTGCTCAAATTAGATGTCGAGTGCTTTGCACTAGTGTACTTGGTGCTTCTCAGTATCCATTTTGTATCACGATAAGCCGGTGCCTTCGTCACAAGACTGCGTAGTGTGTGTCAGTGGCGGCAGCTCGGTGGCTCGCCCACAGTGGCCTCCATGTCAATTGCACTCGGTAACGGCAATTTTCAGGGGTTCTCCCTGGTCTCCCTGGGCCACCCACTGGGTAGATGAAGATGGTGAATAATAATATGGGTAGTTATGAACAAAAATAACGCTAACTTAATTGTGAACTGTTTCTGGGCGTGGAGGGGGGGTCCGAATGATTTTTAAATGCGTTGTAGCGGAGAGGGAGCGAATCTGTTCTGCCATGCTATTCAGCTATTTTGAAATGTCGTTACCATTTGCATTCGGTGTTGTCGGCGTCCAGGGTCCTTGACTCCCTACTGGTCACAGAACAACGTATGTACGATTTTGTATTGTTAATGTGACGAGAAGTCTACTGACCGTCGACGGAGTGAGGAATATTTTTGAAGATTCGGTTTTAATTTAAAGCAATTGACAAAGTGATTTTTCAAGACAATATCAGTTATTATTACGACGGCCAGACTTCCATCTATCACATCTTCATTTTGTAAAAATGTTTATAAGTATATTTAAAAGCCATTGTTCGTGATATATTTACACGTCTGTTGATTGCTGAATATTACAAATTTGCTGCTAGTTCTAGATGTAATTAGACGAATTATATTAGAAGCAGAATTCTACTAACAATTTCACTATCATGAAACGTAAAATATAATTTTTGATAGCCATTGTTTGAAATAAAATATGTTTCGAAGTAATTTGGTTGTATTCAATGGTGGATTTTGTTAGTAGAATAAAGCCGTAAAATAAGTATTTCAAGTACTATGACCTCGTGAAACAACAATAATTATTAGGTGTTTGATACTGAATCAGTCGATATACACAAGTTGCTTTTGTTGACGTTTATATACCAGTTTTGTATTTAGATATATTGTTAGAGGAATTTAGCGAAATGGCGTATGTAATTAGCCGACAATATGAACGATAAAATATTTTTTTCATGATGTCCAAAAGATTCCAAAGAAGCGATTCTATATTGGTATATTTTCCACTTATGCTCCTGCTCCACCTGCGTCAATGTAATACCTGGCGTAACGCATTACGTGTTAAGGGTTTAGTTATTAGTATTTTTTGTGTTGCCAGAAGTAAATTTGTCACGCCAACGCTGGCCGCATCGACATCGGTCCGGAACCGCAGATGGAGCAGGACCATTACTATGATAAGCAATAAGAACAAATTTTGTCCGTCTTAAATCGTATTAATATCTCGAATGTATCTCCTTTGTGTTACATATTTACTTGAGCTTCGAATTGTTACGCTTCTTTAAACTTGTAAACCGTGCTTTACTATGATTGTTGCGTTGGTTTCGCATTTGGTTTGAGCACTGACGGTAATTAATGAATATAAGCTCTTAAAGGGTATGCAGAGAGAACAGACTATTAAATATCCGTCTCATGTTGCTTGACCGGATAGATCAGACACAGCTGCTATCTTTATATGGCGTAGCGCTGACATTAAAACAGTTGAGAACAAGACAGGAGAGGAGTTGTCGACTAACGAAAGGTTCCCATTACGACTTTCTGGACCTGGCTTTGGGGACTTGCGCGTAAACACGATTCTGGCCAAGCAGGTTGTTAATCGCAGGGCATAGGATACGAAGAGCTGAATATTGAGCTAAGTGGCGTACTATTGGAGAAAGCTGTAACTGTTTTGATGTCCTGGACTTCGGCTTTGATCTGCCCGTTATGGGAGTCCTCGAGCATTTTTGACCACCGGTGTAGTTTGACGGAGGTCTTGGATTTTTCGTTAAGATAAAAAATTTATATATAACATAAAAGTGTATTCAGTATCTATTATTGTGCCAGTTCGAGTCAGTGCCCAAATTATATGCCGAATGCCAATGAATAAATTTGAGTCTCAACAATGTTTTATTATTATATAGAATGTCTGATATTAAGCTTTTTAAAGAATTTCAGCTCGTTTATAGCGTGTTAAGGTCATTTTTAATATAAAAATAATTTTGACATATGTATCTATATATTAATTTATTAACATACATTTTATTTACATATAGTTTAAATCATTATTTTACCTAGGTACGTCTGTAGTGATGTAATTTTGATATTATTTGTGACAGGGTGCCATTTTTTGTACTTTATTATTACTTCATAGTTTTTGTTTGGCCAATGCCTCGATCGAAATCTGAAATTGAAGGGAATCATCCACACGGTGGTAAGCGTTCGTCGTAGTAATTATTGCAAGATAAATATGGCCGATCAGGCATGAAGTGATGTCATATTAAAACTCGCAAGCTCAATATAATTAGATGTTACTTCACGATACGCCAATCGCTTTTGGTAACGCTGTTATCACGAAAATGTATTTACAAGGCGATCTTAGTTTCGAATTTTGGCAGCGCTTTTTCGTTCGACGCATTGGCTTCTGTTTAGAAAGTAATTATTATTATTAAAGTCTGTTTGGTAATCTCTGTACAACGGCCCGCGCCGGCGTCGTCTCAACTATCTGTGATACGTTTTGTTTGTAAAATGATTGCAATAAAGAAGTATTATAGGTGTCTTGTTAGTTGTAAAAAATGGTTTAGTTTTCATGTAATTATTACGTAATGTGGTTTCGATGTTATTCCGAATAGTTTCTAACAATCTATTAACGTATTAACCAATAGCGAGCGTCGTTGCCGTCTCCTGCATTCCAGACGTGGCGGTCCATACGCCGTTGTTTGTTTAAGTACAAAAGAAATAAATGGATATTATATTCGATTAAAATGTTTGTTTCATTCTACAGATTAGTCCTTTGACGACTGTAAAAATTGACAATTCATTGGCTAGCCAAATTGACAATCCTTAAAATTGTGTATACAAAACAGTTGTATGTGTGATTGCACGCTACATACGAGTGAAACATAATTTAAACAAGTAGAAAATTTTGAACTAAATGGAGAAATAGCTAGAAGCATTTATCATGAATTGGATAAAATAACATGTCAACAAGAGGAATTTTAGTAAGAATCGACAGAAAATATTGCAACCTTAGGAGATTTTATAACTTTTGAACATTTTACGATTAACTTCATTTATCACTGGCGCCGGTGTAAGGGTCCATCCAACTACGCATGAGCAAGTTTGAATAGAGAATCGTTAGAATCTGCGTTTTAGCTGAATTGATTGTCCAACCATGTAATTTGATCCGGTTCAAGATACCAAGTTTAGATCAAAATGCATGCTACCGATAGGTTTTTGAAATCTTATATTATTTTCATATAAAAAGCATTAAGTGATGTAAGAACTTATAAAGGTAATGAAAATCACAAAAAGGAAGGCTGCAGTTAACACTAGTTGACCTATGTTAAGAGTAATCTAACGAAACCAGGCAAGAATGAGAAAATTTAAGTTGAGATTAATTAGAGGCTCCTAAGGATCTAAATAATTTCAAACTTCAAATATATATTCTGTGGGATATTTAGTATGTCGGTTACTAGCTTTGACAGTATGGAGTTTCATAAGAGTGAATAGTACTTTCTTCTCTCCGTCTTTATTAGTACTAAAACTGGCCTATCACGATCAGTAGTATAGAAACTGACAGGTGAAAATATAAAAAAAACATTATGGCTATAATTATATACATTTATTTACTTGTCTTTATACACAAAGACTTGTACACGAGTTCGAGATGGGTGTGCCGCAAGGTGCACTACTGGGTCCGCTACTGTTCCTCGTAACTTCCTGTATACTCCGACAGTCCCGCCACGTCGCTAACTTATCACTAAATCTAAACATCGTATGAGAAAATAAACATCGCTAATTATACAAGTCACAGTTTCATTCCTAATATAATTATACCACATATATCACCTAAAGGTTCCACGAGTGTATAGCATGCGCGCGGCGGAGCGGCGGCGGCTCGCGCTCCGCCCACCAACATACAAAACACATACCATATTATTTATATGTATTTATGGATAATTATAAAAATAATATTATTAAAGTTAATTTCTCGACAAGACTAGGTGTACAGTGGGCTAGCATACGTCTTACACACGCGAAGGTGTTTTTATACAGATATGATATAATATTATCGTATTACTATATGAACGCACCTTCTTTCCTACGAATAAATAATGCACGATATAAATATAGTTATATTTTATATGTATGTATCTATATAATTTGGTGAAAAAACCGCTTTACAAATATATATTGATGATGTTAAGAATAGTAATACCATTAACGATTTCTTACAAGATATTCAAATATTTTTTAATGTCGGCAACACTTATATATAAATGTATGACATATTTTAGCCCCAGATATATTTAAAACATACTACATAGAACAATAATCATTATTAAAATATCTCAATAAGAAAACGCACCATATTCTTATGAGTTACATACAAATGCTGTGGATTCCTTGAATTCAATCATTCACTTATTATGGCAACACACAATAAGAGCAGTTCATTCGAATGAAAATGATGTTTTTAAATTACACATGTCAACGCAGATAAAACAATAGATTTAAAAAAAGAAATAAAGAAAACTTGCTAAAACAAATGGCCAATATTGCACTTACGTTAACAATTGTCATATTGTACAGGCGCCGAGGGACGCATTACTCACTTTGGCAAATAATTAAAAATAGGTGTAATAAATATAAACCAAAATAGACATTCACAAAAATTAAGTTCTTGACATAACATTTTTGAAAAAAATCGGCTCTAATGCAGGTATTATATTTATTTTGTATATGTACATAAGACAATATGTACACTGACTCCGTAAAAATTCATTTAGAATGCTATATGGTAATAACAATAGAGGGCGCTACTAAAGTTTATTGCTAAAATGTTACCATTGAAATAAATACTAGAGTTAACGCACACTATCGTCGCAGGCTCGGTAACATGGCAATTATTTCAACGCAAAATAAGTTAATGTAATGTTACGAGGGGTGTTTAATTTATAATTATTATTAGCTCGTGACAGATGACCGGGATGACAATAGTTTGGATAATACTCAGCAGAATAAAACTACTGTCACCACAGTTATAATCACAAAGATAAGTGGAAACAACTGTTAATATATTAATGTTATAACTATAACTGGAAATAATTGTCACATCGGTTATTAATTAAATTGAAAGACAAAGAATTATAAATCATTGTCTTACCAGTTATTACATCAAAGCCAACTTGCATGAAAGGGAACTATAAAAATCATGTCGGGTTGTGTCATTATTCAGTGGAACATGCAGGCACGATGCGTTTTAATAAATTGCGGACTTAATTTTTATATTTTTGAAAAATTATGAGCGACACTAGCGCCACACAATCACGTGCGACCATTTTCAAAACGTAATGGAGGTTTCTAGAAAATATAGAACTACAATACACATGTATATTGCAGTTAAATATTAATTTCTTTATGCAAGGTTGCATAAAATGTATAGCGATAATTGGAAGGAGCAATATTTAATTTAAAAAAGACCACAGAAATTGTCCAAAATGCTAGAACAATCCGTCAAGGTACGAATAGAATTCAAGGCTTTTGATTGCTTTATTCCCGGTCAGTAGAATACAGTAATAAAGATTTCATTTGCAAAACAGTCACTGTTTGAAATCTTAATGTGCACTGACACTACTTATCCTAACACGTTGCAGTCACTGCTGGTGTAAAATACGCAGAGACCTGGACAGCACTGTCTGCTAAATTTTACAGAACTCTTGATCAACTTCTATCGGGAACACAATATATTTAATAGTCCAAGATGTTCCTAATACTAAATCATTAATCAACTGCCTCTTTACAGTCATCACAATTCAACAAGTGGTGAGTTTAAAATTAAAAACAATCACATTTCGGGCACGCCACGTGTCACCGTGCGCTCCCACACCCCTTCTCTCCCCTCAACGATCCCCCAAATATTATAAATACTACACCTACAGTCTAAATAACTTAGAACAGCTGTCACGTATATACTACTCGCTAGTACAAGTGACATAGTACATTAATCAATACGTACGAATACATAAATTATTTTGAAAATACGAAAAAATTTGAGTACTCCACCCTGTGCACGTAGAAGACGCCGTTTTTGGCTTTTCATTTTTATTTCTTTCTAACTACCCTCCACTGCCCAAATGGCACTCAAAGTTTATGAAAGGAAATGTATAACGTTCAATTAGTGAATTTATATGTATATATAATGTTATCATTTTCAATACAAAAATTTGAATACGCAAAACCGGCGATGTCTGCATGCACCATAACAATAAGGCAAGACAAAGGTATAAAGACAACTTGGTGTTTTAAACGAACGTACTGACACAGTCAGTTCAGTCGCAGCACATCCTGTAGCCCGTAATTGACTGAGTCCGAGACCCTCGCCCACGCCCACGCCCACACACCGACAGCTAACCCTCGTTCATCACAGCATTGAAAACGATACCGCTCCATCTTACCAAACGACCCCTCTGGTCCCGAACCGAAACGGTCCTGTATGCGCAGGGTGAAATCAGTTATATCCATGTTAAACCGGTTATATCTCTGTTACACCGGTTATATCCGTGTTATAACGACTATTATATGCACGTCACACCGGTTATATCCATATTACACCGGTTTTATCACGTTGAACTCAGTTATAAATATATTTATATGTCTAATCAGTTATTATATACATTTTGTATTATTTAAATACGTGTCAAACCGTTTGTTTCACAATAAACATATTAACTAGAGCTCTCTTTGCACCGCACAAGTCACCCGACGTTGTTACAAGACCAACCTCACTTCTGAAGGTATGTCGTGTTGTCAGCGGTCACCGAAGAGAGGCAAAAGGAACTGTGAATGGGATCCGCGCTAAATTAAACACTATTCCTCGAGCGCCGGGAGCGCTTTCATTGCGTCTCGTCGTCGAACTTCTGCTCGGTGACCGACACCGCGTCCGAGGACAGCTCCGCCTTCAGCGACTCCACGCAATTCTTTGGGATAACTGTGCCTGCGGGAGAGTTTTTTTATTAATTAAATTAGTATATACAGATTTTACGTTTCTGTGGGTACATGTGGTTAGTTAACAACATGTTACAAGCAGTCGATCGTAGGTGGATTGATTCAAGTAAAATATGGAAAACTGACTAATTCGTTTATGTCGGAAGGGTTATTAAAGGCTTTAAGGCGTATCAAGTAAATGATTCGCCGTGGATGCCGCGAGCTCATTATCTATTCTCCTCCCATAAAAAAATCTCATTGACAATGATCGTTATAGTTAGATGAGGGCATGGGTAGGTGCGAGCGAGGTGTGCGGGGCGCGTACCGACGATCTTGAGTCCGTCGTCGGTCTTGAGGCGCACGACCTGCATCTTGTGCGCGGCGGCGCGCGCCTGCAGCGCGGCCTCGACGCGCGCCCACACGGCCAGCACGGAG
>DWED01000615.1:0-10749 GCA_018245795.1 Protelbella ruficauda | reverse complement strand
ATTACCATAACACATGTGGTATTCGAGTCTTTGGGATTAGCGGTATGTAATGTCTCGAGATATTGTTATACACATAAACACGCCGGATCTATTACGGGTTAGGCAGTGAGCACAGAGTACTACTAAAATAATACCGGGATTTTTGGAACTTAAATATGATTCTACGAATTCATTTGTTTACTAAACAAAATGCAGCTTACGAATTTGAACAGGAAATGTATGAATGTAGAAATATAATGCAAAATTTTCAACAGAATTTGTGTGAAATATATTAAAAACGGATAATATGTTTTTATATGAAAATTGAATTCAATTAGCGGAAAAATTTTATCAATAAATAAAACAACCTATGTAAATAATTTCACGAAATATAAATGTACTTACTTTATCATCAATGTTAACATTTTTAACGCGTTCCAAATTCAAATAAAATACATTTATTATTTACATTGTTTACGAAGAGAGTGAGGAATGTGATAACCACACGTCAGCTTTGTAAGAGATATTTAGCATTCAGTGTTTTTTGCCTATCCGTCGATGAACCTACCGTGATGATATACCAATAATAATTGATTTCAACCCACATATAGTACAATAATTATCGGTATAAAAGCTCGACGTCCATCAGCAATGCGAGAGGGTCGCGCGCTCAGCGGTAATGGAAAACGGATTATGGCGCGAGCTTTCTATGTAAAGCTGACAATCTATGCTATTGTAGCACTTGGATTTGCTGCTGCGGGGACTAGTGGAATGAAGCTATTGTGTTTAGTACGTGTACGGCTTACGCTGACCATATAATCAAATGTTAGCGCATTGGTGTGATCATCAACATCGACCATTTTATCGGTCACCTCTCAGTGTGCGAAGGGCTCCTGTGTTTATGTACAATTGTTTAAATAGCTGTTACTTTTATGTATGCATGTTCACGAAGGTACATTTATTTTAGTTTGCTATTGTTTTAGGCACTTACAGCAAATTCTTTCCTTCTTCAAGAGTTGAGAATTTCCTCTGTATGCCCCTTAAGGGACCTGACTTGAAGATATGTATGTATGTATGTGTGCACCAAGAGTTAAATGGTATTAAGTTAAAATTATTAATATTAATATCAGTACGTAAAGTCTATGAAAGCTACATCTATAATTACTTGGGAACTTTGACTTTGTATCACCGAAGACAAAGCAAATATACGTTTCTAAATTGTTTGTTTCATTTCTCAAAGAATTGAAACAAGGAACATTAAACGTTGAAAGTTATGACGAGGAAAAAAGTTATCTAATTAGACCAAGTTTAAGTATTATCTTTTGTAATAAATAAAAAGGTTTGCTGCTGTGGGGCGAAGAGAAAGGTATCCGTGTAGAAGGAAAATATATTTCAATAATCTCTAAATGTACTTAAGAACTGGGTGTTAACTTCTTCGAGAAGTCAAACAGCGGAATGTAAGCTGGGCCAACTAATCTGCAACTCATTCATTAATGAAACTTTTTTCATTCGTTTGATTTGGTTCCGTTTGGAAACGTTTTACGAAATATTCATTTTCTGTTAACGTTTTGTGTTTTTTTTTATCTGGAATAGATGTTAATAAATAAATAATTATAAGTATCTTGGGAAGTCTATGATAATGCCGATATTGAGCAGAGGTAAGGCCGCAGCTTGTCATACAGACCAAGTGCGAGTTGGCAGACTTTATACGATTTAGAGAAACTAGAAAAGAGGTACTATAAAATCAAAGTTACAAAAATCCAAGAGTCCCGGCCCGGGAATCGAACCCAGGACCTCTCGATTATTAGTCGCGCTTGCAACCACTCGACCAACTATAGAGAACTCTAGCAATTATATATTTTGTGTTTATTATTTGATATAACCAAAAACTATTGTAATAAGTGAGAGTTGCTCAAATTACCGCATTATTTAATGTCTCTCAGCCCGTTTCCGCTACTCTTTTCTATATCATTTTCGATATTTCACTGCTCTTTTTTATATGATTAGTAATTCGCTGCTCTCATGACCTCTCTGAGCATTCTATGAAAAGTCTTATTCTGAATTTACAATACATTTTACAATCGCATTCTTTGTGGTACAATAAAAAACATTTCATGGTATTGGATTACAATTTTCTCTATTTTTTCGTTGGATTTCTGTTACTGCTTACATTTTAATTGAAGTTTTTTTACCATTATTATGTCATCGTGCCCGTTCCTTTTAGGGTACAGAACATGTGCAACACATGCTTGTCCGTATAGAACTGACTTGTTTCGTCTACATTCATGACTCAAACTGTATGTGTCGTGTTTTATTCGTAACTCAACTTTCAAGCTTGATTTTATCCAAAAGAAGTATTTGTAATGTATGGATTAACTGAAAGTAAATTATCGTTATTCTGATTTCAATTTAAGTAAGATTTTAAAACGAAAATCGGACAATGAAAATCACTTTTGATGTTGTGAAATCTGTTAGCAATGAACACAATAAAAAACAATCAACGCTCCAATCTACGTAATTTTCGGTTGCCTGAAATTCAGTAATAATGTTTTAATTTCTCGATGCACGTACGTGACGTGACGTTTGACACGTCAGGTACAAAATTATGTCACGGTAATGTGACATATGAGTCATAATGGTGAATAAAAAACTATTATTATTGTTATAACATGGTTATGTCATTTCTTTTACGGGATAGACAGATAGCACCGAGTGTAAAACATCTTTACCTTTACAGACCTGACTGCTTCGTCTACATTCATAACACTCTTTACACACGCACACCGGTTTCGGAGATATTTGACTCCAGCCTCAGCCAATGACTGACTTATTTGGTGAAGACAGGTGAGTCTCGATTTCTTTCGCCATCTGCATCCATCAATTATCGTACCTATTACATAGAAACCGTGAATCTTAATAAAACAATCGTCATAATATATTTCTTTTCTTCCACCGTTGGAGACAGATCTCCTCAAATTAGAAACTTAATGCCATAGTCTATTATATTGGCAAAATGCAGCTTAACAGACTTTTCATGCTATAGCAAATATGGCTTCGTTGGCCAAGCGCGGGTTGGTGGAATACAAAGAATGAATAGCTTTTCGAAATTCACAACATTTGTATGCATATTAATGCGTCACTGATCCATCAGGTATGCGTTTATTGCGCTCGCATAAATCTCATTACAAATGGTTCCGGCGTTTCTACGCCACAAATGCGCGGACTAATGAGTGCGTTCCAATTATTGCGCGTCGGCCGAATGTAGCTGTTGTTCCGCCAATATATCGAGGAGAGCTTTTTCTGTCGCTAATGTTATTATCAAATCGTGATTTGGAATGTACCTCTTCACAGATATATTAATTGGATGATGAAAGTTTGAGTGCAGGTGTTCAGTCAACGGAAATATTTGCGCAATGATAAACGATCGACACTATCAATATTGGTTTGAAACTTTGGCACCAAATAAACATTTATATTAAGAGTAATTGCTATTGAATATTTTTATTGTCTACGAAGTTTTAATTATGAATTATCTTTAATTATTTTTCACTGCGCTTATTTCTGACATGGTACCTGAATTAAAACACAATCAATCTAAGCCATGAATGGGTGAAGGCTATATACAAGTATAACAACCTTTTATTCTTTGACTTTATAACATACATAAATGAAGATGTCTCTCTCATCTGCTGTCAAAGTTGCTTGAAATGTTTCTAAAAATGAAGATAGAGTCTATGGCGATGTTCAAGAAGTTCGTAGCCACCAAAATATTTTAAAAGCCCATTTCTGTCCATTTACAAATTAGTAACCCCCTTATCATTTCATGTGGTCAATCGATTCTTTAGACATTAGTAAGATTTCCCAGTGCGTTACATAATTTGACTCTATGGAACGTTAATAGTATAAATTATTAATATACCTACCAGTAAAACATGGTTTTTATCGAGGCAACTTAACGAAACAATATATTTTTTATAGCATGTGACATTTCCACACGTGGCCTTTCCGATGTTAGCAAAGCCTGTGCAAATGTAACCAAACAACTATTTAACTACATAATATATACATATTAGGCCGATTGGGAGTGGCCTATGTCCAGCAGGGGACGTCCAAAGGCTGATGATGAATATAATGATATATCGCATGGCGATCATGACAAAAACAACCCAAAGCCCCGTGAAGTCGACAATTGTTGTCATCAATTGACACCTTCGTTGAAGACACGTCTTTCAATCCACGTCTTTCCGTTTCAGTGTGCGAGTCCCTTAAGGCGATATTGTGAGATCAGGAACATCTAAGTGTATTATGCGGTCGGTTCATTAAGGGCCCATTGTACAGCGCTGAATTGTGTTATACACATTTCCCCAGACTGTGGTTTCCAATACATACATACAATCTAAGTATTATGTATATCTAAGTCATTATATTAGTATATATTACAATATGTATGTATGTCCTTATGTTCTATAAAGAGGGTGTGGAATACAGAATGTTTTAAAAAGGCTTGACAAAAAAGTTATTTAACTTATATCAGGACAGAATTAGAAAATGGTTGCATTAGATCATTATTATAATTGTCGCGTTAATGGTATAAATATACGCTGAAACAGCGGAATTTAAATTAATAATTTGACAATTTAATTCTGGTAATAATCAAGAAATACATATGTCCGTCAATATCGTATTAAACTATTTAACTTAATTTTTTTAGTAGAAATTTCTAGTAGTGGTTTGGACTCTGGATTTGTACCCGGTGTAGGCTCACCGCCTATTCCATGGGACTTAAACGTTACTGGTGAAAGGTGGTAATGTACTACACTCCTCTGCCTACCCCTTCGGGGATTACAGGCGTGAAGTTACGTATCATAAAAAAAGTAGAGGTATAATACAAAAGTAGAAATAAAGTATAAATGAATTAGTACTTTTCTTTAAAAAAGCAGAGCAAGATGTTATTTTCCATATATATGACTGTCATTCTATTTCGCCAACATGCAACTATGTAAGTACGTATTTTAACTCACGAAAGGCCTAAGTCCTAATGAGCCGAGTCAACCTTCGTTATATAAATAGATTTTAAGCAAGCGTTATATGTATAAATAAAACGACCTTTTTGTATACAAAAGTTGATAACCGTGACAGGGTTGACAAGTGGCTCTCGTGTTAAGCCGAATGCCACGCCACACCTCCGTCAAGGCGGCTCGAAGGAGCGTATTAAAGCTCTCGACATATTGGAAAATCACTTTCGCTCGTCAGGTCAGCTGTCCTAAATATGTCTTCTCACACCTATTCAGCGATCGCGAGTATTATTTTTAATATTCAATATTTTTTTCCGGCCTTCCTTGTTTGTTATGTTTTTGTGCGTTCTTTAAAAACTGTTCGTGGAACTGGTCGAAAATTATTCAAACACATGTAGATAATTTTAATTGAAACTTATATTTTGGTAGTAAACGAAAAAATTCCTACAAACCGTTACAGACACGTACGCATATATATTTTATATTCTGTATTTATGGGTTGTTTAAAAGATAACGTCAAAATATTGATAGACGTTTTCATTAAAACGGTCATTTAAATAAATATTTTGTGTGATAAATGCACATTTTTCCTTGTATAAGTAATAAATATAATGCTTATAAGTAGTGGCTGAGCATTTAATCTGCGCTTGATGTCATTTAGTTTCCCTCGGGAATATGATAGTTTCGTCAGTCGTCGTCGTTTCGTAGCATGCGTCACAGAATGATCAGATGTTTTATTGAAATCGCTTTTGTGAATTGAGATGATTTTTTGCAAACAGCTAACTGTACAAACAATATCGTGCTGGCCATATGTTTTTGGACAGCTAATATTCCTGCATGAATATTCGTGAAAATCATTGAAATGGATTATTTCGAAAATTTTGTACTTTAATAATATTACTGTGTCTTTCATATTTTATATATGCCATATCGTAACGATTTCTTAAACTACGTATATTAAAATAGTGTAAAGTCTAACGAGTGTAATGTCCAACTGATTTATAATGCGAATTAAATTAAGATATATTTAGTCTGAGATTATGAAATTCTTATTTCAACGATTACTTCAAAAAGCTAAACTAAACACGAATAAAACAAGACACTACACTAAATACTTAACACTATGTATTACGGCAAATAATAACCTGATTTTGGGACATTTTGGAATTAATTTCCATTCGTTATAATGGTTTACCTAAAGTTGGACATCTGGGAGATAAACGTCCATAACGTTTCATACGTAAGGCGTGTGGAGTCTGCCTATCCGCTCTTGGGCAGCGTTGTAGACATTGGCCTGAACCCTTTTTATTTTTAAAGGACACCCTGTGTCTCATAGCGGATTGATAATAGTGTTGATGCTGATGATGATGATGGAATAACAATTAAGTACGAAAATCCATTAAAAATAAGCGCTCTCCAGCTAGGAGGAGTGACGATATACGTAAAGTGGCTGGCAGTGGTTAGATGCGAAGAGTTGAGGATCGAGCTATGTCCAGCAGTATACACAAGTGGATTGAGGATGACAATGATGATATTCTATTCAAGTTCCGCGTAGTTTGCTTTTTTTATATTCCCTCTTATTAAGCCAAATAAGTTTACATTCTTGTAAAGCTTAATTAACTTAGGTCGTGTAATGAGTTATTGTCTGGTATTCGAACTATTTGGGTTATCATGACTCTCCAAATCTAAGTTGTTCTATTGAGAGTGTAAATAATTAACTAAGTTTCGAGCAAGTTTAATGATGTTCGTGTTTTTGTTACACGAAATATGTTTATTGTTAAAAAGATTATTGAAAGGTTTCTTGGCTTAGAGGGTAACGTATTACATTGCTGAGTCGGAGGTTGTGGGTACGATCCCATGTAAGATAAATTTGATGATGAGCTCAAGTGTTTGATCTGTCTGTGTGTAAAATTATATATATACCTGTGAAAAGTAGAGATACATATATGTTTTTATATGTGATAGCGCTCCGGAAGTACTTCAGAAAGGGGTTTACTTTTTATTCAAACCTCTCGGTTTTTTGTAAAATTATAAGATCCATCCATGATAATAATAGTAACTATTAGTTTTCCAGTTTCCTTACAAAGTGAGCAGTGAGCTTTCAGCGCTAAACATCTATATCTTCACAAACTGAACGTGGTTTTAGATTCATCACTCTACTCGTATACTCTACTTTCTTCGCACAAACCGGTTTCGGAGATTTAAATTAAAAAGAATTAATTAAACAGCCGTAGCGTAAAGAAGGTTTAATTATTAACAGAGAGTCGCAGTTGGCTCGGCACGTTTCGAGTAGTACAAAGGGAAACAATAAAACCCAGTACTCCCATCACTTAGTTAGACGGATCTCCCCGCGTTAATTAGCGTCCGATTGTGACTTCTTTGTACTTGATCCTGTTATTCCCTTTGTGTGGTTCACTGAATACCAATTGCCTCATATAAAATAACAACCGCCAGTTGTAGCTAATTGATTCGTTTAATTGTGCCTTTTTCGATTGTTAGTTGTCAACAAGTCTAATAAGCAAGAATGATTAAAATTGTGATTTCATCATCATTATTATGCGCCCGTTTCAGCCCTCTGTTGGTCCTAGGCCTTCCGTAATAGTTGATATTCCACCTAGTTTTGAGCATTTTAAATTTATCTGTGCCCCGCTGTATTATCTACGCATATGTTTCTTAACAAAATGTCTCTATTTTAAATTAAAACTTCAATCGATTAAGGTCGATGTATACCGCTTCCTAAGGTTACCATGGTAACCCACATTGCGGGATTACTCATAGTATTATTCAGTGTACCAGTACATAAATAGCCTAATGGGAGCTAGAGGCAGGTTAAGAAATAATTCACACTCAAAGTGCTGTAATGGAGAGGCCGCGCGCATAAACAATAAAAAGCTACGGAACTTGCTCCCGAAAAGTCATTTTTGCGAAAACACCCCGAAATGCCCTTTAGGAGTCGTCTGTTTTTGAATAATAATTTTTCACAAAAATACAAGAAGAAATTTTTAAAATTTCACTAAAAGTTACCCGGTGAAAGCGTAGAGCGTAAGTAGAGAATATTAAAGGCATGTATACGATAGCAGGTGTTCTAAATGTAGAGTATGTAGAGCCTTTAACATCACCCATATTAAGGATGTACACGTTAATTGAAACAACACATTTTGTGATGTCATAATTAATTATTTCCAAGTTAAAAACGTTTTATAATTAAATAACCTAATGTGAGGACAGTCAAATATGGCACTTGGTTTTTTCTGCCTACCCCGTAAATGACCTGTGTAATATAATAATGATAATAACAGTAAAAGTAAATTGAATCATCACTTGTTATTTCTTTTGTATCATTAGTAGAATATCGGTTTGAAGTATTATCAACTCTCATATATTAATAAAATGTTAGTAAGATAAGCGATATGGAGTTTAATGACCCCAAGATTATTGCGGGCTACTCTTACCTTTTTGATATTGTTTTCGTATTTGAGAATGGGTGGCAAGAAAGGAAATTACTATATTATTGCTATTAGGTTATAAGATATAAAATATATTACCCAGAACAGAAAAACCGTAAAAAGACAATAAAACATGTGGGGAAAAAAATATATACAACAGGCGATCTAATCGCTAACAGACGATCTCTACCAGACAACGTTTAGGTGGAAGTGAAGAAGAGAAAAAAGCAGATACGCGGCATAGGTGTACGAATACCTGATTCCTAGCTCTGCGGTTTGCATTACCTACTGCTATTTCGCGTTTCCTAGTCCTCGTGTGACAAGACAACGGGGGCAAAATTCATGCCGAAATATAATCAACATTATGTATTCCACTGGTACAAGAACGAAATTGGCCTCATTAGCTTATCTCGGGAAATTTTGAATTTCGCTTATCTTGAACGGGCGCTAAACAGGGACCGGGAGAGCGGGAATGTTCAGATGCGGTGGTTATCCCGAGACGTGCTCCCGGTTTTCAACATGCCGTCATTTGCATACATGGCCGATGTAGGCTTAAAAATGTATTATGTATTATCTTGTAGTGGTATCTTAAAATAAATTTATATTAATTAAATAGTATTCCATTATATACCATACTGGGCAAAAAGTTTTTTATATTGTAAGGATTAATTTTGTAATTTAAAACGGAGTGGGAAAGTCAAATTTGAATCAAAACTAATTCATTTAAAACTACTAAGTGTATTAGTCATTGCCTTTGTTGGTAGGATATATTCTAGAAATATTATACAAATGAATTAATATTCAAACTTTGTTATTGGTTCTCTAAAACCTACTTCACAAAGGTAAGTATTGTCAATCATAAAATCGCGGTGTCTTTATTTTATGCCCGTACGAATATAGGAGTATTAAAAAATTGGGTGGCAAATGTTTCAACATTTTCAAATGCACTAAAAATTTCCACATTCGCTTTTGTCCGTTGCACGAATACTCTGAAAATGCCAGCATCAAGTCCACTTCCGCGATACGTTCAGTGTGATGTACGGCACTGGTCCATTCATTTGAATTAAATTTATATTATACCTTTAGCTGCGAGTGAAGAGGAAGTCGAACATCAAAGGAGAAAATCAACTTTATTTGCATACAAATAAAACAAAATTTCCTCTGTGATAAATTTAAGATAATTTATGATTAGATTTTTCATTGACGTTCACATCACCCCACACTGTGGTTGTGTATAAGCAAGTTAATGGTTTATGTTGAATGAGCCCATTAAAAGCACTTTCTTGGAGCAGCGCGTAAAAGCGGGTATTACTTAGAGGAGTTATTTACGACCAATAAATTTCTCCGCTTTCATTTCTGCTACAAGTATAAAAAACTAGAGCGGGACATTTTTATAAGAAATTTTCACAATTTCTCTGTTTTGTGTACGTGTGGTGATATATCATCGTGTAAATTTTAAATTAAAAATCTATGACCGAATAAATGTAGAATTGTTTAAAAATTATAATTATTTATTATAGCATTTACGGCAGGTTCCTTAGGGGTTGGCTGAGAGCATTAGAGATATGATTAGATAGCTCTTTTTGTAATATCCAAGCTCAGTCCTTACAGATCTAACGTGAAATGTTAATAAAATAATGTCACTAAGCATAAATTATCCAATGGAAAGTATAAAAAAAATAAATTTAAAAAAGCGCGTTAATTATGAAATATGTAGATTGAATTATTATTAATAAACTATTTTTTGTAATCGAACTGATAAATTACTTATCGATTTTCCAAACCAAAATCACTTATTGTAAAAAGCTTTCATAAAACCTAATTGTTGAGATGTCGCAGTCTCACTGCATTCAGTTTTATTTATGGTTTAAGAAAAATAATCCTGGATATCTTTGGATGAATTTTCATGTTTCATGCTCTTAAAAAAATCGGAAATAATGTTTTAGCTGGTGTAATTGGTAATCAAAATAGATACAAGAAATTATCTTAGCACATTTTGTTTTGGCATCTTGAATAGGAATTGAAATAGTATTACTTTTTTTGTATATGTATGTATGTATGTATGTGTATTATGTACATACATATATACATTGTACATATATGTTTTATTTTTAATATTGAAGAACACAGACTGTCTGGTTGGTTAAGTGGTTGCAAGCGCGACGGTTGATCTGGAGATCTGGAATTCGATTCCTGGATCGGATATTATTGGATGCCTCTAACTTAAATTTTCTAGTAGAAATTTCTAGCAGTGGCTTGGAGCCAGAATCTGTGCCCGGTGTATGGCAATAGGCTCTCTGCATATTCCA
>DWED01000614.1:0-10754 GCA_018245795.1 Protelbella ruficauda | reverse complement strand
ATAACTAACCTGTATTTCCGCCAATCACCATTAGACCAATGTGAGTATGCTCTACATCTTCTGCTATTAAAAGAGAGAGTCTCTCCGAGCAGTGGGGCGCAGAAAGAGTTATAGAAAATGAATCATTACATCATAATATCGGTATTATAATAATACAGTCATGACTTTTAATTCCATGCGTGGAAAATTTTAATGCATATATTTCAACGCAACAATTTGTAGCACCTGTGTCATCAAAGATATGACTTTATAAGGAATTTCTATGAACGCCCAAGTGACGACAAAAATTATCTGATTATTGCGTATATATATTTTGTTACTTTTAGTAGACTAAGCTCAAGTTATTTTGCGATTACCGCGAATAGAGAGTATGATGGTGTATCCAGCATCCGCTTTCCCATAAAAAGACGTTGTGAACAGTATATAGAGTGTATGAGCACTACACATATCACAGCCTGTATGTGTTTCATCCAAAATTGAAGTAGCTCCAGGATCTTAGACTCTACAGGTTACCGAACTAACCTGATGATTACATGTTCTAGAAGGGCTATTTTTGTGATTTTTTTTCTATAAAATTACATTGTGCTAAATTTAAGCATTGTACTCAATATCATTTTATTAAATTTCATTACATAATTTAAGAATTGTTCATTTAATGGTATGTATAATTAATAAACGAATCTTATCTGAGGATATCTGTATAGAGATATTTGGCATCCGATGCTCTTTGTCTACCCCGTAACGGATCTGGCGTGATTATATACAATATAACAAGAGCTTTAACTCGTACCTTCAAGTTGGGTTTTATACTTCAGCCGATGTACTGTGAAAAAAAGCCCATGTGAAAAATAATATTAATAATAATAATTTTTGACCCTTTTTTAACATTCCATTGTTGGAATATGAGTCTCCTCTCATGATGAGAGGGTTAAGGCCATAGTCTGCCACGCTGGCCAAATGCGGATTAGCAAACTTCATACACATTAGATTTTTTTTTTTTTATAAATCCTAAGTTGTGCAGATTTCCTCATGATGTTTTCCTTCACTGTTAACAAGTGATATTATAATTGAAATTTAAATATCACTTTTCCCACATGGTAAGAAAAAAGCAGGGTTAAAGAAAGAATCCATCGCAGTACATGACGACCACGACGTAACATCACGTCTGTAATCCCTCTTCGGGAATTGTAGGCATGATGTTATGGTTATTAAGAAAATATGTGTATAGTTACTGTATATACTTTTGAAAAAATCGAATAACTTTTGAGTTACAACCGCGTTAATTTCATTGTCCATACCCAGTTTACGGCAAACACAGCGACGGACTGACCGCTAATGGTAAGTTTATTTTTTTTTTCAACCCTTTTATCGTTCCACTGTTGCACATGCGTCGCCTTCCATTATGAGGGTTAAGGCTATAGTATGCCAAGCTGGCCAGCACGCTGGCCTCGAGACGGCAGACTTCAAACGCCTTAGAAAACATTTTGTTGTGAACGTAATTTTATTTCAATTAATATCAAATCATCGCTGAACGTTTAAATGATCCTCATGTCGACGAGTATCTGCACGTCAGTTTAGAAACCCTGTCTCTATATGTTTAAACAGTACTGGTCTCGAACCAATACTTACCATGTTTTTAATTGGCGTGAATTATATTGTAACGAATTAAACCATGTTATAACTCCTTGGTGTTTATAAATAAAGTCATTAGACTGTTCCCTAAACTTTAGCATTCCTAGGAATCATATCAGTCTAAGGGTGTAATAAAACTATATGTGTTCAGATATATTGATGTATGAAAATTAAAATGAGACTGCATGAATGAGTCATTCATTCCTTGCTCAGACATATGTATGTTTGTATGTATAAACATTAAAAAAGTTCATATGAGGATTTATCCTTAACACCATTTAAGTATGTTACATTTTTTATTGTGTATGGCAGTGTATTTCGACCAAAAATAGTCTTACAACATGTTTGTGTTTGTTGAATGTAAATAATTTGGGGATAATCATATTTTTGCTATGTGATTTGTATAAATTACATACAAAATATCAACAATTGTTATATGAAAAATTAAAACATTGATTATGAAAAATTATAAAACACGAGATAATTTCATGTAAAAAAAATTAATGGCACCTCTTAAGTTTAAATTTAAACTTAAAATGATTGATAGAAACAGTAATAAATAATTAAAGGATTAGTAAACATGACAATAGCAAATTTTTTAAAAGAAATTTGATAAAATACTTACCAGCAATTCTTCCATCTTGATGTTCCTGTGTGAGTTGTAAAGGCGTTTGGGCTACTTCCATTTTCAAACTTAATTTTTTAATTTTAAATATCACACAATACACTTTATTATCGTTGATTTCTCAAACTAATGCCATTTTATTTATATATTGTTCTTAAGATCGTAATTCTTTTGTTTTTGTTTTTATTGTACTGTTTTGTCAGCATAAAAAATATTAAAACCCACTGAATAATTGTTTTCTTATATTCATATATGATCACTTATGTATTAACAAAGTTCATTCACTCACATATGAATAATTTAAAAATAAATATATTTATTACGTATATTTGAACAAATGTGTTAACGCTCTAAATGTAACCAGTAATATTGTAGCTAATGAGGATCCATTATTATGTGACTTGAAACAATGCATAGATTAATATTACAAATAATCTTAGGTATACTTATTATTATTCCATCTCATTATAGTATTTACAACTTACATTATGTCCTTTTTTATACTAAACACTTTCTACTTTATTTGTACAAAAATTTAATCAAAGCGTTTTTAGAAAAAAAACATTATTTCCCACCGAAAACGAATAGTCTCTTCACGCGTTTACTTTTGACGTTTATATATATTTTTTTTTATTTTCACGCAAACGGTCGTCGATAAGGGTCGCGCGCGTTCTGCCACGGCTGGGGCACTTTTGACTCGACTCGACTAAAGCTTGGCGAAGGCGTGGCGTGGCTCCGCCCCGTTGCTTTTCGCATCTGACGCTAGCCCCCAAACAGGGGGTGAGTTCGATTTTGGGTCAGTTATTAGAGCACTTTGTATTATCCGGATTGACTATTGAATATCGATCGGGTAATAAAAACACATGAAATATTAAATATATGTACATCTATTTTCTAATATAGTTGTCTATCGTAAACATATCAGATACGTTGCTGATAGCTAACATAACTTTGCGGTGTTTACGAACTAGTAATTTTGAACAACCAGCACCTTTATAAGTTTAATTTAATCATAAAGGATTGATGACTATCATTTGCCTATTTCAACTCATATATAACACTAGAGAACTTCGTCATTGTTCGAATGTCTGAATTATGATGGTAGTTCCATGCCCGATCTTATTTACATAATCTTGTATGTTGGTATATCATTTGTCACATCTCAAAGCTCCTTTTTGAGTATTGCTACATCAATTAATTTTTTTTTACATATTTATTTGTGAAAGAACATTTATTCATATCAATAGCCGCCAGTAGTTCATAGAGATCCGTCGCCGACTGCCACTTAGTTGAGCGCCGTCCGATATCGGATCGGATAATGTGCCAACAAGGGGATGCTCACCCGACAAGGGGGTGAGTTCGATTTTGGGTCAGCTGTTAAGCGTCCGTTTTAAGCTTTAATTTGTGGCATTACGCTGCTGTTGCGTTCCCGCCATGCCATTTAGAATAATGACGTCGTAGATTTCGCGCGCGAAATTGTACGACCGTTTCGTTTCCAATTCGAGTTACGGTTAAAGGGATGTTCTTTCGGTAATAAAAGATAAAATAAACTTGTTCTATAAGACTTCTTTATTTTATATAGGTTGTTTAGGATAATGAAATGGGTTTTTGAATTGAATTGAAATATAAAATTACAGATATAATATACCATTTGCATGTAAGGGGCCTGCCTGACGCTATAGTAATAAAATATAATACCTACAACATAGTATTATTGAGACACATTCAGTTCATCGAGTATGTACTCGTAAAATTAATATGTTTAATGGCAACAAAGAATTACGGTACTATGTCAAATTTGTACATATTATATACTATTTTTTTAATATAAACGAACGCAATTAAAATTGCCCTACTTGTATCAAACCATAGATTAAAAACTGTCATATATGGGTAACAAGAGAATTAGAGCCATCGCCTCTGACACCGTTGGTGGCGCCACCAAAAACTTTGTCTAAGCTTGTGTTGCATATTTGTGAATTCTTATAAAAAGAATAATATTGAGTAAATATGCGAAAAGTAGTAGTTAGTGCCTCTGAGTACTTAAATTAAATAATCTATGTAAGAGATTTGGTCCGTAATTTATAACACAAGTTGTTAGGTAAATTTTCATTTTATGATTTTTATTAAGCGTCATTTTCACATTTACCTACCTGAACAAACTCTTAATTTGAGGTTTGGAATCTGATATAAGATCGAATTACAGTTGAGGCCAAGCCTTGTATTCGTTTAATAATTGCGCATAGTTAATATTATGCTGATAATTTAATAAGAAATACTGGTTGCCATGATGACATAGATATAAGTACCTAATGTGTGATGTTAAACTATCCCGACCGTGATCGGACTTCGTTTTTATGACCATCAATGCCACTGGTATTCTCGTACTTTTGAGATCAGGCTCAACATTGTTCCTTAGTTACATACCTAATTTAACTCCTGTTGAAGCTTTTTAATTTAAAAAAGTCGACTTGGTCACGAAATTGTATATCCGAGTGGGAGTTTTAAAACAAATCAGTAGCATGGTCTCCTGCATTATAAGGAATACGTATTGGTACCTAACTACTAAAGAGTGCTCATCATCATAATCATTAACTTGTCCATGGTTCTACAGCTAGATATTAGTCTTTTCACGAGACGTTTAAAAGCCATTATGCTGATCAACTGCGGATTAGCAGACTACACGATTTTTAGAATCCTTGATGTACAAAAATTTAATTTAATTTTGTTATATTAATATATAAGTATAAGTATAGAGAATTTAAAACGTATTATTCGCAAATATGGTAGAATAAAATGATTATCACATTATTTCTAAATTAAAAAAACTATATTAACTGTAGTTTAAGAAAGACAAATATGTTATAGGGGGTAAAACATACAGCAGTTTGTTATACAGTAATATTTATAGAATAATATCCATTCCCGCCCAATAAGAATGAGAAATGGCAGGGCGTGGCGTAATGTTTGCCGGGAAACGAAACGTCAGAGAGGAAAAGTCAACAATTTTCCCTCGCAGCATCCGCCAATCAGATGTTTTGGCGCGCGAAATGACACTAAGGTAATGTACATATGGTTGGTTGTCAAATATGCCTACAGATTATATAATATGTAACAGGTATTACTAAAACATATATTTATGTCTATGGTTTGCTTAACTTAGCTATTTAATTTGTCTTTAATTTAACTAATAACAGCATGTGTTCGCGAATTATTACGTTAACAAGTTGTTGGTTAAATGAGTAGTTAGGTAGGGACTAGGTACACAATATCCTAATGTACTTTTAATACACTTGGTAAATAGTACTTGATATTTGGCTAAACAAAAGCTTTACTTTAATATTCTGTTAAATAGACAAGTATGTAATTAGAATCATTGAAAGATAATTATTATAGATTTCTGAACTCACGTTGGATTTCATATCTTAATAGTCAATAATATAACGAATTAAAATAATAATAACATATTACTTTACATTCTTTTGTCAGTAGTAAACAGACTAGATATTGTTATAAAATATCAAAGTCGGTAACGTCATGGGAAGTCTGCAAAATCTATTTACAAATTCTACGAGCAACCGAAAGACGATAGAGGCAGACAATTCAATTGAATACGAAAAATCCTTTCCAATCCTCCGAGGAACCCCAAAAACTACCCACAAGTCAATCGCCAAACTCCGTTCTGTGAAACGGCTTTTCTCCCCACACCCCCGACCTGCCCCCCTTTCGCCCCCGTTTGCCCCCGAATTACCGCTACCCCTAAACCGCGGTCTTCAGTGACAGTTCAATAAAGCACAGCGACCAATCGTGGCAAACGTCGCCCGGTATAAGCCAATAGGATTAACGCTATACGTATCCCTTTCTATCTCAAAACTTTTAGTATAGCGCTATCTCATTTTAACTCGTTGTAGACGAATTCTTGATTCGATTGCGATTGATTTCTTTATTTGAATTTTCTTTTGTTTTTCATTTCAGTGAGCGCGGCTTTCCGTTATTGTCTATGGCATTAGGGATATCGTTAAGATATTGCTGTTGTTTCGGAAATCTGTTTTCTTTGTACTTTTATTAAGAGAATTCAATTTTAGAATAAATAAATAGTATTATTATAAAGTACGCAAAGACTTTAAGCTTACCTGAGTGAAGTTGGCACAAAAAAATTATGAATAGTAAATTAAATATGTTTCAAATATATGAAAATATTTTTTTACTAATTTAGATATAGTAATAATGACAATTAGGTGAACAATGATAACAAATAAATGGATTTCACAACTTTTTGTTACCTTATCCAGTATGGTCTCGATCAAAACACAAAACATAATACTAAATAGATAAACTTAATAGAACATTTTATTATGAACAAGACAAAAATGATTATTTGGTGTCAACTTTAGGAGATCGTACATCTATCGCTAATATTTCTCTAGAACCTTCTACGAGCTGTAAATTATTTTGTAGTAAATTTTTTTGATGTACCTAACTTATAAGCTTTAAGTACTATATACTAAGCTTTAACTGACGAATTTACATATAGAATCTTACCTCCTCTGTATTTACTAAGGTCGTAAAAGGAACTCACTGTCCAAATTTCAAGTTTCTGATCTAAGCAGCTGAGGCTCTTTAATAATGAATTACTCAATGAATCCTGCTCGACACCATTTTATGTCAAATAAATGATAAATTCTTGAATGAGATGAGTAAGTTTATTTTTGGTTTTTTTTCCCGATTTTTTATCTTTTACAGCTATTCATTCTTTTTTTTAATTTTACTGTGCTCTAAAGATTGATTGTAGAGAATGCACTAGGCACTAAGTTCACCATTTTATGCCGCCCAATTGGATAAAATATAGAATAATTAACTAAAAATTTATCTGGAAAAATTATTTTCATATGTGTGTATAGATATTCTATGTTGTCGGTATATTGCTATGTATAAAATAAGTGTAAAATGAGAACTTTCTTCTCCACAAAATAGTTTTTTTCTTAACGCACCTTAGATGCTGGTCTAATTTAACTATTTATCATCATGACCAGTAATCATTTTATCGTTCCATTGTTCTTGGACACATATCTCGTCTTAAAGTAGGAAGGACCATAGTCTGCCACGCTGGCTAAGTGCGTGTTGACAGGCTTCTCCCGCCTTGGAAAATATGAAGAACACTAATATACGCAGGTTTCCTAACGACGTCCAGCAATATTAGTGCGTAACAGCAAGTGACATTTATCAAGAAGGTCCGCGTAAGATTATGAACCCGGCTCCTCTGCAGTGAGAAGGTGAATTCTAAGCCACTAGGTTTCCATTACTGTCTTTCTGTGTTATCTCACTGTGTTTATCGCTTGTAATCATGCTAGTCAGAATTTCGTCACCATAGAAACATATTCGATTTGATTGTTTGAGTATGTTAATTTTATTGAATTAAGATTTCCTTTGTGTTCAAACTATGACCCAATGTTGTATTTCTCTATTTTAACTTACGTTGACATGATTCAATTTGTATTCTAATAGATATTACATAAAAAAAGAGTAACACAAATCTTTAATCCCCGAAGGGGTAGGCAGAGGAGTGTAGTACACTACCACGTTTCACCAGTTACGTTTAAGTCCCATGGAATAGGTGGTGAGCCTATTGCCATACACCGGGCACAGATTCAAACTCCGAGTCACTATTAGAAATTCTTAATTAGAAGAATCCACTAGTGCCCGACCCGGGATTTGAATCCAGGACCCCACAATCGGTAGTCGCGCTTGCAACCACTCGACCAACAAGGCGGTAAAGGTTTAAATTTTAAAATTAAACGACAATTAACCGAAAGTTTAAATTCTAATATTAAACGGAAACAGACATCAAAGCAATTAAAAAAACAAATAACACGCCGTTCCCTATAACATAGCTACATGAGAAAATAAATCCATCCTGAAATTCTCAATAACAAAATTCAATCTACCATACTTCTGAACCAATAACCACATGAGTATCGGGAATAGCCATCAAGTACAATGCAGTTTCAATGCGACAGAAAATGGAGGGAAAATTTATCTTGGATTGCTTATAATCAGCACAAAAGCAGACGAATCCAACCACCTTCAACATTCATCCAGCGGCGACGATCTATCAAGTTTTGATCATTAAATTCAGTCAAATTTTGTACGAGTTGATGTCAAGTTTTCATAAACACTTCCCTAATTCAGCGTCCACGATAAAGAGAGCTAATCCCTAATTATTTAACAATTTTGTACATGGTAAAAAATATAAAAAAAATATGGCTACAATGCCGTTGCTAACCCCCCATAGAGATCTCTTCAAGAAGAGTCAGTAATGGAGAGGGAATGATCTCAAGAAATTTATAATGTACATTAAAAAAAGTAATGATTGTAATAGATAAATAAGTAAAAATATACACAAAATACTAAATATTAAAATTATATAGAAGTATATACATATATATATTTGTTTAGGAAACATTTGAGGCTTCATAGTGGCTAAAAATATTCGCATGCTGGCAATATGTTAGATGATCAATGATGATCATTAACTTTGAAAGTTCACACGGTATGTGAAATATTTTATTCAGGCGTATGTACGCAGTAAAATGATCCATTTGTATGTATAGATCTTTACAGACTTTTAAAGAGCGCCATTACATATAACTTGCCTATGGGAAATCAGAATATAGTTTTGGTCCATAAAGGTAGTAAATAATACAAAAAAAAGTAACATCACGCCTTTAATCCCCGAAGGGTGTACGTAAGGTAATAAAATATGTAATACCTACTTTGATAGGTCAGTACTTATCTACTGCTATCGACTGACAGCTTTTCTAGTGTAAGATAGCCTTTGTCAGACAAATTTGCTAATGTTTGTAATAAACTTACAAACTCTACACAAAAATATTAAAGACCAGTTCATTTCAAAAAACGTACCCATGAGTTAAGCAAAAAACTACAGAAACTTCAGTTTGAGTAATGAATAAGTTACTCAGAAATAAATCAATACGATTGTATGAGTAACTCGTCAGCCACTAATTGAAATGTTCTGTGGTAGTTTCATAAATCATACGCCGAGGTTTCGGTGAAGAAATATGTAAACAGCAGCCATGAAGAAATATAGAACGGAAATTCCAATTATATTTATAAACGCGTAAGATTTTTATACAGGCAATTAATGAATATTTATTAACGCTTTACATTCATTGCGTGAACGGGTGGTTTTGTGTTTAATGACCCTGTTTTCTAAGTAGGGGGTCCTGTGTTCGACCCCCACTCAGGAAAATTATGTATGTATTCAGAGAAACATATATTACCAATGTTCATCAGCTCCCGGTCATCGTAGCATGGATTATGCCCAGTTTAAAATCAAATTGCGCTATGTAAGCTGTCTCAAAGTATATATTATTAAAATATTTGTAGCTTTTCAGTAAAATTGTTAATTTGAGCTTTTGATAAATACTAAAAGTGAAGTGGACAGAATTATGATCAGTTACTGTACCGATCATTTAGACAGATACAACGGAAATCGAACTCCAAATTAAATATTTTTATATATGAAAGTAAAATGTAGCCTAACATTGAATATGATTTTGTGTGAGGTCGATAACGTATTTGCCCTATCTTTTGCCTCATAATAGGATCGCCCATTAATATATCTCTATATCTGCAATTGAATCTTGATTGATACCATCATCAGGTGCAGTCCAAGTGTTCCATTGTTTTTATTAAAACTTATATTATTGTACACCTTTCGACACCTATTATGTTTTTTATTCGACATTATTATTTAGCGGTTTTTCTAAGTGACAATTGTCATTAATTATCTTTAAAAAATATATTATCTTGGTACATACAAACATAGTTCGATCGAATTTATCGACTCGACTTTGATACTATTTGTCCGATCTTCATAAGCCGTACACAACAATATACACTAATTTACTTTCATGAAGAAGATTCACTATTCACGCTTTTACAACTTGCCACTAGATGGCACTGTAACGTAATAATATAATATTTACCGTTTAACCGTACGCTACGAATACTGCCATCGATAAATATTTCAAGATTAGTTTGCTGTGATTTTCCACTAGATGGCGTTATATAAAAAACCATAAGACAATATGTACCCAGTCGTATTTGAGTATGGCAAATATGATTAGAAATTCATTAATGAATCAGTGATGACTTCACATAGTCAATAATTTATTACTAAATCATTGATGATCCAAGCCATGTTTTCATTTATAAAGTAGAAAAAATATTTAACTGTCAGGATTTCACACTAAAATTAATGTTAAAACTCATATCAAATCTCATATACGTACTTTCTCTGGTTCTCTATCTTTTTGGTGTACAAGGAAGAATAATTGTATTGTATCTGTACACTATGAGACTAATTGTAAATAGTGAAAATTTGTAACCCTCATTGTAAATCTCATATACGTACTTTCTCTGGTTCTCTATCTTTTTGGTGTACAAGGAAGAATAATTGTATTGTATCTGTACA
>DWED01000613.1:0-10757 GCA_018245795.1 Protelbella ruficauda | reverse complement strand
ATTACACATAAAGCATTTACGAGACACAAATCAAATAAAATTTAACAGTTTAGTTTACTTTTGGCCGTATCCAACAATGTTTAATTGAACACAAATGAATAAATTAACTCAGTAAATATGCCTTAATTTTGTTACCAACTAAATATTTCGTAAAAAAAATAATTAAACGCCAACATGGGGTTTATCGTTTCGTAGAATTACGCTTCAATATTTGTATTTAACACTTTTAACATTACAATAGTACACGTACAATTATATGAAGCACAGGATTAATAAAAAATACAAAGTACAAAAAAAAAAATACAAAGAGCTCATTTGGAATACATAGAAATAAATAGCTTATGGATATAACTGCAGCAATACAGACAGTGAAATATCGCATCGTATCTATAACTCTAGAACTCATCATCAGCCGCTCATCTTAATAGCTCAATCAGTTCAAAATTATATCAACTCGAAAGTACCTAAGGGTGGAGATTCGGGAACGGAAATTAAGCCCGTGTAACCCGGTGGGTAATTAAATCAGCACCATTAACGTTGCAGATGCTCCAGTTGGCGGCTGAAATGAATGGAGCTAATTCGCTGAATATATTATCCACGGCGCGGATCCTCGAGCATTCTATGTCTGTACGTCTCCACAATTGGCTTGCCTCAATGGATAGTATACGAGATGACATATCGAAAGCCATTCGTTCAATTGGACGTTATGAGAATTTATTTTAATTTTAATCCGATAATGTTGAACAGCATTTATAGGTTAGACGGATTATAGATCCTTTAATGTTATTTTGTCATCACCATCATCAGCTTGTCTAAATCCACTGCAGTTCTCTACTGAGAGGTTTTTACTCGGAAACCTGTCATAATAATAATAATATATTATTATATACATTTAAAGCTAACGTTGAGTAAATTAGCAGCATCTTGCAACCAAAAACTTCAATTACAAGCTTCAACATCTGAAATTAAAAACGACGTCATAATGAATCAAATCCGCCCAAGTGACGGCAAACAAGTGTTAAAACTAGTCTCAACACCTAAATCCTAGAAACAATCGTGTCACGTGCGACAGGAGCTACCAGTTGGATTTAATATTTATTTAAAGAATTTTAGGACTTTTTATCATCAGCAAGTTTAATAAGTCCAACATTTGAAAAGATCGATAAATATTTTTAATTGTTATGACCATATCTGGGCATTTTAATAAGTATGAAATGATACAAATGTGTTGAATAGCTTGAGTTATTCTGAAAAAAAAAAAATTTTTTTGCAAACACTTGTAACTACACTTTTATGTTTAAAAAACTAAGACATTACAGACATACTATAATATACAATATGTGTATAGATTCAAATAATATTAAACAAACAAAAATATTGGACCTGAGTTTTTTTTAATCGCGTTTACATACAGCTAGCCAATGTACATACAACAAGTATTACTTCACGGGCTAACGATTGAACAATAAGGCGGACCATTGCCTACGAAGTGAGTTATGTGAGCCGTCAGCAACTAGAGCTATTTGGGAGGTTCAGAGCAAGTTGCTTTATCGAATTTTAAGTTGGTAATGCCTGTAGCTACCCTAATGGAAGGCACTTTGTCACGGTCGCCGTCTTAGCGTTTACACTGAAGGTTGGCAGTATCTACTAATCCGGGATCACGTGACGCAGGTGCTCGGATCCCAAATGGCTGGAGCCGATCATTTTACTGCCCACTTTATCATAGTGTAGGAGCGAGCCTCGGGAGCCCTTTCAGCATCTCCTTTCAGCCTTTTGTGTTGGACAAAGATAGAGTAAAGTAGAACAACTGCTTGTTAACGCAAAGCCCGCCGATTTGCAGCCCCGCCAGATACATACGTGCTTTTTATCTGACGTGTACAAATTTTATGGATTACTTTTTATAAAATGTTTGCTACGTTCTAATAATAATCATGTATCGCTTTGAAAAAACCCCAACTAAGTATAACAATTCAATCCGTTACATTTTGTTGGAACAATGGATAAAAAATTTAAATAGCAAATTGATTAAATACAAGAAAATATGAGAATATACAGAATGCGTCCAATTTATACACCATCACAAACTCTATGAACGCAGCTTTAAACCATTTATGCGAACACACTCGTAGACTGCAGAGTCTGCATCGTGGTCTGCGTGCCACGTCCCATTCAGTGGCGAGTGCTTCCGCAAATTTATCAATCTGCCACACCACGGACACGCCCAGTCTGACCTCCTCCGCTGAGATTTAAACTGCACTGGGACCGTAAAGGAAACATTACACTACAATACCGCTGAATAAACGGCCAAATGCACGCCAGATGGCTTCGATTCCGTTTATCATGTAAATTTGAAACGAGTATGGATATAGTCGCCTTCCAATACATATTAACCAAACGATTGACTGCCGACATTACGACGGTAGAAATTTTGATTTATAAAGAACTATACAGAAAGTCAACTTAAAGCATAACTACGTGTATGAATAACATATGCGGTGTTTTTACTATGACTCAATTAAATTCCTGGTTTCATTCGTGTCGACTGAGATTATTTGAAAAATTTAAATAACTTTGTCGTGTCGACTGTGATTATTTGGACGATTGAAATAACTTTGTCTATATTTATACATTATTTTTACAAAAAGCGCCACGTTTTGAATACTTAATTAATCGATAATTTTCTTATTAACGAGATTGCAATATCTGTCTTTACGTACGCGCTGTAATGCACATTTCCCGTCTATTGTCTTGTAAAAAATTGAAACAATGACGAACGTTTTACATTTTATTTCCGTTAAGTAGTCCACGGCAGTCATTGTTTTTTATTGTCGCGAAGTCTGCAATAAACGAATGTTAAGCGCACCACGCAGCTGTAAAGTAATTTATGTTGCAGTTTTAACGTTTGTTAGAGCACTATAAATTATTATTAGAACGCGCTTCGCCTAGTTTATTGCCAGATATATGAAAACATTTAATTACTTTTAAAATAATGAGCCATTAAAGACGATAAAGTAACAATTACAACGTACTCAATAAAAGAAAGAAAAACAATACATAATGAAACGATGTAAATGAGCTTTACGGTCTAGATGAAACAAATAAATTCAGAGAGAAGAGACATGATCTTGAAAGTTAAATACATTCAAATATATACGAATCATACTACAGAGGGTTTTAGCATTCTTGAGTTCAGTTTTGTATTCTTTTCATCGAGAATTATTAACATTGCACGGTTTGTTTTTGCAAAAGAAAACTCAAACTGTGATAATACTATTCCTAAAACTGAGAAATGACATAGGGACACAATAACAATACTATAATTTATCGCTTATTGAAAGATTCCACGGTCATAAAGAGATTTTTTAAATGTTTTAATCGAACACATTTGTATGTTTTAACTACGTCAGCAGAACAGCAAGACGTTTATATCAAGCTAATCGCACGTGGACTAGTCACATCGATATCGGATCCCTAGGCACGTCTGAAGTCACGTTTAAAACAGAGAGCTATTTTGCGCCAACATTTGTACAAAGCGACCAGTCGGACGCCGGACGTCCAAAGGCCGGCCGATTCATTTCCCTGATGGCAACCCATTATACCAGTCAAGATGGATGGTGGATAACAAACCGGCAATTACACTATAAACACAATGACAATTGAATGTTTTCACTAATTGAAAAAGCCGCCCTCGATATTGCCATCGATTCCGAACCACTATATGAAATGAATGTTACTGCGTGCGTGACACGACGCCTCGCTTGATATATTAACTCCATAGAGTTTACGAGTTCAGGTGATGTTTATTAATTTAATGGGACACCTATGGAATGTGCACGTTATGAGGTAAACGGAAAGCTGCCAATTAAAAAGCTCGGAATTAAAAATGAAAAAGGACGATTTAATGATATTGTATATTGCCACATCGCCGTTAAACGAATAAATATTGATACATATCTTAAGGAAACAGTTTAAACCCTCTTTGCGCGTTGAAATGACTAAAACTTGAGCTATAATGGTGGAATTAGCAAGTTTGCACCACTTGGCAAAGAATCCTAATCATAATAACTCAAGATCCTATCGCATGGGGCAGGCGATGAACAAAAGACGGCGGCGCAACAATGGCGCCCAACCCGGGGCCCGAGAGGCGCGCTAACAAATTACCAGCCCACAGATAACTAAGCAATATTAAATCATAGTAATTTGTGGTAGGGAGACGAAGCTCCTTTTCTAGTAACTAGATTTAAGATATTATTGTTACTATTTCTTCACAATTACCAAGATAAGCCGATATTCCGACTACATAGGCTGTATTACAATTATAACAGAAAGAAAGAAATGGAAAAATATGTCCCTAATTCCTGTAATTAGGCTCCGTTAGGACAGGCCTATGTCTAGTAATACTCTGCTAATTATGAATTTATTCCAGTACGAATAATTTAAATAAGGCATCATCATCAACAACAGGCTATCTCAGTCCACTGCTGGACATAGGCCTCCCCTAAATCTTTGCCCATAATCCACACGCTGGGCATGCGGGTTAGGAACCGCAAAGCATAGTTTGGCACACCACCTATGCTGCTGCCGATAGGTCGTCAGACCATTAAGCCGTGCCTAGACAGGCCGCGCCATGCCGCGACATGTCAGCGCTGGATTTACATGCCTCTTCCGACACCCTAATTTAAATAAGTATCAATTCCAATTTTAATTGGCATCTTAGCTTGGAAAATGCAATTTCGCAGCTCATAAAACAGTAAAGCGGCAACGCCAGACGGGCTTGGAGCCGTCGTATCTCATCACTATGTGCTCTTTCGACGGCGCATTAGCAATTCCAACCAGTGCAATACTTGCTAGGAAATTGTAATATTTAGTCTTAATAAAGCTATTCGTAACGTTGAATATCCGGAGCGGGCGCGCGGTGCCGCGGTCGCGACTCGCCTGAGGCGGGGCAGCTCGCACCACACTTGAATTTACGACAATGCTTTATTCGCAGACACGCTAGATTTTAGTCTATTCTGTAGCGTTTCATCCGCTATGCATGCACATCAGCGTGAATGGACGTGTTCATCTTTAGTTAAGCGACTCGAGCTATCAAAAGGCACTCTGATCATTTATCAAAAGAGCAATATTATTTTATGTTCGATTGCTATAGCGGAAAAAAGCGAAGCGATATGTTTACTATAGACTTAGTACCTATCATGACCAACAATGGATACTTTCCTCATGGGTCCAACAGTGTCATTTGCACTTCAATCTTTTGTGATGAACATTTGAAAGGTAAAGGCCGTGCCAAATGTTTTAATTCAGCACTTATATGTGGGGACTAATGTGGAGAGGAGAAACACGAAACAATCCGACAAATGTAAGTCGTTCAGTTCACATGGAGCTTTACATGGAGCTCTCTGGTAGAAAATGTTTTAGAAAATGATTCACTTGAATTTTATAATGTTTTAATATTATTATTCAGTTGAAATTTCTCATATCTACTAAGTTCATTTGTAACTTTAGGTTTGTCTTTCATTACTTAAGATGACCTAAGGATTTTTTTATATCATACTAAAATATACTTAAATATTACAAAGTATATTTCAATAGTCTTATCTAAAATATGCATATTCCAACTAATAGAACCAATTCTAATAAAAAAATTCATATATTTGTTTGATACATATTCATGGTAGAGTCACTATGTCGATAACATTGAATTGTATCGGTGATTATATTTACTTTTAAACATATTTATTTAGTACAGAAAGGCTGGAGTCTTCAATATTTTTCCTATATATATAATAATATTAGCTAGCTCCATCTATCCATTACAGGCAGAAGTATTTTCTATAATATCATACTACAAGAGACGACTGAGAAACGCCATCTAGCAAAGGGTGTTGAAATTACTTTGAATGAATTTCATAACGTTTGAATTTAACGTTACACTGTGGTGCCCTCTAGTGGGAGATGATAATACAGCACAAAGCCACAGGACGCCATCTATCCAGCTATGCAATATTTATAAGAAGCTTTTGAAACGAACCCAAACACCCTAACGTTGTCGTGTTATTGTTTCTTTGATTATCCAATAGGTGGCGCTGTACTTAAAACTGGAGGTTGTGTCATGTATACAAACTAATATGAAACTATTTAAAAATTACAAAAATACTTCAAACATTAATATATTACATTATAATTAACTTTATTAAACTGAAAATTTAATTTATATAATAAACTAGGTATGTTGTACTCACGGGTGTGGTCTTGAGGTCCATTTCTAAACCTCTTGGTACGGCAACTAAATGTCTGAAATATAGAAAAAAAAATACAGTTAGAACAACGTTTCATGATAGTATCAGTTCATACATTAAGGTAAGATAAAAACACACTATGCTGGGTTAGTACATCATGCGCGGCATTTGGATTTTCGTCGTAAAATAAATATTCTCATACCATATTATAATACCATTATTATATATAATAGCACTTTAAGTATAGTCTAATAACAACCAATATGAAACTATTTTCAAATATATATATATTAGTTCTAAAAGCCGCCACGAGCTGCCGGATACTTCACTCGTTACCGTACCGCAGTTCCGTACGGGACCGTTGTCGTTGACCGTAAGGTCAAATAAAAAAAATCCATAAAGAATTCCGCAATATTTGTAAGTTTATCCTATGTTTTTTTTCATAGTGTATCTTATTCTTTATTTAATAACATTCAGAAGTTAATGGTAATAATAATAATAATAAAACAAAAAATATACGTTTATAAAAAAACTCCATCTATAATGTCCCTGTGAGGCATGGTCCCCAATACACTGAAAGCATTACCCCGCTGAATTATAAGGCTAAGCCTCCTAAATTCGATAATGTCCTGGTTAGCACTCTCCAACAGAATGTTTTACAGATATTTTCAGTTATTATGAAGCATATTTTAGGAAATACTATCGATTTTGTGGCTGATGTTATTTTATTCACAGATGTGAGGCAGTGAACCCAAATGCGTGCGTCTGCCGTAACAAGGGAAAATAGGTTTGTAATGTTTTTATGTTTTATTTCTAATTGAGGTTAAATTTAAAAAAAGTAGCATCACACCTGTAATCCCCGAAGGGGTAGGCAGAGGAGTGTAGGTTAAATTAAATCATAAATTTGACGTAAATAAATTTACTAATAATTGTATATTAATGTAACCTAATTAAGGCATACATTGCTTTAAATTTCAACTCCTATGATCGAATCTGAAATGAGTACTCTTTATGTTATAGTTACAAATTGATTGCATGTGTCATCGCGGTTAAATTGATGTTATTTTATGAAGTTATAAAAAATACCTATTTAAATCGATATTTTACACAACATTGTTGTATTCGTTTCCAGTATATTAAGATATGCAAAAGATGAAATCGAAACCATTTTTTTTACGACCACAATAAAGTGCACGATTTTTCAGTCATGTCCATTAATCTGGTATACGAGGAGCATAGCCTTATTACAGGCGGAAAAACAATAGTTTCTGCTGTGTTCTTTTTTGACATACACATTTGTTATAGGACTACGTTTTATGAGAACTTAACAAACAGTACGAGATATATCTGGTTCTATATATTTCCGGTTTTGATCATAGTAAAGACTCATCATAATTCATATTAGTCGTAAATAAAATAATAATCGATGTTACTTTTGAACGATGAGTTTTAATGATTTGTAATATAAAATGGGTATGTAATATAAGTAGGGAATAAGTTAAATAAATGTATAAAATTGTATTTTTATTTCAATAATTATAATTATTTGAATATACTTATTTAGTCTTTTCTTAATGGCACACACATTTTTCTGTCTTTAGATATAAAACATCTGCTTTGATGATAGCACGGAATTACATCCAACGATTGCTTGAATTAAGTCAGGAGCCAAAAAAAGACAAAAGTGAGGTTCAGCAAAATAACGATTATTTTTATAAATTAATGGCTATGATACAAAAAAAATGCCCTGTAACCATGCTATAATAACAGTCTTCAGAATAAAACAGTTCCATTCCTAGCATCTTCCTACTTTTTCTAAAAACCATCCCCGAAGTAGAAAATGCCTTAATATGATACATTTATCTTAATATTATTTTATATATTTTTCTTAATATTGCTAGTTGTGCCGCGCGGTTTCACCCGCGTATAATTTAAAACAAATCGCAGATTAATAATTTACAGTACTTCGACATAGATAATATTATTAGTTATTTTTCTCGACAGTATTTTTTTTTTATTTTTTAATACTAGATTCATACAATAACACTACATATAATATTGGTTTTCGCCGCACCGCGCCGTACTATAGACATATACCGGGACAAAGTGTTGAATTATTTTAATTTTACTTTATTTCCTAATCTCTGCCTCCCAATAAGATGTTGCAAAAGACAAAGTTTATCTTCAAAGAATTGTCTTTACTATGAAATATTTTATTCTTTAAGAAAATACTTTAATTCACAAGGATTGATATGTCATACCTTGAATAATGGCCGTAACTCATCTTATCACTTTCAATAAATGTATGCCTTATTGCGGCTTATTTATAAAAGGTAGAAATATGGCGTCGCGGACTTTTTTCTAGATCTACCAAAAAGCCACCATTTACATTGCATTTACGTATTACTAATCATAACGCCAGTGGCACGCATATAGAGCATTTTGATAGCGCTTTTTCTTCGGACTTACTTTACAAATATCAATATTTAAGCCTAAAACAAAACATCTGTAAGAGCACATTTATTACTTTACTGTTGCGCACACACAATACATTAGATGCAAATGGCTCTATATTGGACGCACTAGAAATAAACTAAGATATTTTTTTTAAAATGGCTCTCCTATTTCTGAGATGTGAATTTACCTCGAAATCAGCGCCCGTCCGAGCTCTTAGTCCTAATACAGCTTCAGAGTCTAGACGAGCTAACTGCCTTTATTGTAGCGTCGACAATCCTAACTCCTTACCGAGAAAATTAACTACATATTTCTAGTTCGTTTCTTTTAGTCTCACACACCAGAGTTATACGATAAGCGATACTATTCGCCGCTAATGCTCTCTTTGTACTTTTTTTACAAAAACAAAAGACAAATGGAATGGACATCTAGAGATAGAAAAGGGACAAATGTGAGATGTTAGGCCTTTACTGCAACTCGTGCTCTGCGTCTGATAGTTAAATAAGATTAAATGTCTACTTGGGTCGTGAAATCATGTACTATGAGTTAACAAAGCTACTATTGAGAACTAACTTAGAAAACTCTCTGTTGACAGAAAATTATGTAAAAGGTCGAACGATGTCTGCCAATAACATGTCTGAGTGTATTGGAAAGTGGCTACAACCCTTTCAATTATAATATGACACTTGCGAGCTATAGTGGAACGGTAATGAGTGTATGATAACGATGATGATAATGATCAGCGCTTAACAAACCGTTTTACGCGGCTGTTTGAGCTCGTTGTAATGAAAGGCGAACGCCGCGAGACAATAAAACGCCGTACGTACGGCACGAGAATGGAACGGAAAAGGAAATGTAACACCATCGGAACGATTATTGTCAGCTGTTTGTCATTTATTTGTGCGGCACGGGATATAATTGTTGCTGGATTATTTATATAAGAGCGTATTTATATAAAAATAAATATATAACAGAATGTTAAATATACTCATTGTTTCATATTTCTTACTTGCTGAAGAAATGTCCATACATATGCCATTGGACACGCTAGCCCAAGCAAGTCAATAACAGTACACAGTCAATAACAATGTAAAATCACTTTATATTCTTACGTTGGTATTTTATCAATGGTTTAAAAGTATAAATAATAATAAAATAAGTTTTACACGCTATTCAAAGAGAGATAAAATCAAACGACAGTTATTTAAAACAATTCAGAATCATAACTACATACATTATCATTGCTAAAACAATCTCGTACATGAATAGATACACTGGCGTTGTAAGTGATGAAACAATAATTTCAATTAAAAGAAAATTAGTTGTTTAAACAGCAGAGAAAGAGAAGATAGAAAAAGTAAGAACAAAAAGGCATTTGACTATGCTCAGCGCAAACCTACAGAACACAGTAACGTTCCAAGCTTATAATCTTCTTAAACGTAAGTATATAAAGAAGAAAGGACTGAAACACTTGAGGCTCGCATTATGAACATTTCAGTATAGGAAAAAAAAGGTATTTCAAGTATATCTATACATTTGTAGTGGCATAGATTGGATTTTTATCAACAGTTTATTACCAGTAAGAGATTTATAGAATTTATAATTACCAATAATGTTTATATTACGAATTATACTGTGCCGTGAGACATCACCCCCGACCACATGAGCGTCGACATTAGGGGTGACCCTGAAGCAATTTTAATGTAAAAAAACATTTCAGGTAATCCGATTTCTCTTTCAAGAGTACCGTTAGACAATCTATGTATAACAGACTACTACCGTGGAATAGTATGCAGTCTATTTTTATCGCTTATCTGTAAAATCGTCGCTCTACGCTACTGTGGCACATACCTTATTATGCGTACTTTTTCTAATCTTCGGTACAAAAACAATAATCGGCGCAGCGGCTCCGCAACGTGAAGATCAAAGTAAGCGATAGAAAAATAAAAGGACGTTACATTACAAACGAAATAAAGGGACGTTACATTACCAAGGACATTAAATGACTTTTTAGAACAATCTCAGCACATTTTTTTGTAAGCTACCGTTGTGCCTGGTGGAATG
>DWED01000612.1:0-10757 GCA_018245795.1 Protelbella ruficauda | reverse complement strand
GAAAACATCGTGAGGAAACCTGCATAAGTGAAGTCTGCCAACCCGCACTTGGCCAGCGTGCTAGTCTATGGCCTTAACCCTCTCAATCTGAGAGGAGACCCATATTCCAACAGTGGAATGATAAATGGGTCTATTATTATTATTATTATATGTGCCAGTATACACCTACCCTACAAGCTGTTACATAACATTAAACATATATGTACATAAGTGCCGATTACCTTTAGTGTTGCTTTACATAATATATTGTTTGCCGTCTCCGAACGCGTCGCGGTCGCGAGCGCTCGGCTTGAATCATATTCATAATTTAATCGCTCATAAACTGTTCAAAGTTCAGCGAGTGAGCCACTCTAGCGATAATATATTGCGCAGATGCAAAACGTAAGATGTGCAGTGTTTTCCTGGATTGCACTCGTCTCACTGATAGCTATAAGCGAGTAGCTGGCGTTGATATGAATACCAAGGTGGACTTTGATACTTCGTTACTTATAGAGAAAATTATAGGAATAATTATAGTAGGTAATTGTAAGGATATCTGTTAATGACTTCGTTCAATTCAAGTCGGCAGTTCAACCATAAGGATACATTTTATTGTTGGTTATCTTGTAAAACTCATGAATCCATATTCAATTATACAATAAAAATATTCAAAAAGTAGTTATAATAACAAAAATATAGCATGTTCCCTGATAGAACATGCCATTAGACAATAAGTTCGCCCTTTGTTACAGCTTAATTGTAAACAGAGCTATATTAATATACTAATAAATATTAATCAATTTTCGATTATTAATTGGCATTAATTTCACCTATAAAATGTACGACCGGCCTTGACTTTTCTTTACTATCACATACCATATCGTAATTGACACATGATCGTCACTTCGCTCAGTGCAAGTATAGAACTCTCTTGAGCGAGTCGGAAGTCTCGTCTACCAGTACGTCTATGAAGTATTCCAACCAACCAACCAGTATTCGTCTATGAAGAGTTAGGAATGTAAAAGACGCACGTCAACTCTGTAAACATAGAGATAGATGGCACTCAACACTCTGTGCCTACCTAGTAAGAAATCTAACTTTATGTTATAATAATAATAATACAAAATCTGTGGATATGTTAACACATCTTAAATCACCGCATATAACTGTCGTGTAGTGAGAAATAGAACTTTTAATAGCGTTGTCTCAACTCGCGAGCGAACTGCGGCTGATTACATAGATGAGTTGCTCCGGAGACACTCTTGTAAACCTACTGTCGCTGCGAGAGAGATAAGCGATTACATATTGAAGCTATTTCATCGCTTACAAAAGTGAAACAGGGCTGCTATCGAATTAATATTTGGTTATTGATTGCACGTCGCAACATGACTCTTCTTTGAATTTCTATCTCCTACTCTGGTGGTCTGGAGTCGAATCGTGGATTGTATAGCTGACTATATTATATCGTATGTATTCAAAGTCAAATATAACAGTGAAGGGAATTGTGGTGTGAACACCCAACCGGTTTAGAGCTATCAACCATATTCTGTGAGACATGCGTAGTTTGCCAATGAACATTTTGTCAATGTTAATATAATATGGACTTAAAGGACCTTCGTGCAACACTGGGATGATAAAAAGCTTGTTGATGGTTTTTTTTTCCAAATTTTCCCAAATAAATCCGAGCTTTCAGAGGCGAGGCTGAAGAGAAAAGTGGGAAAAGGGGGAGGGGCAAATTGGCATTATCATTCAACGGACAAGTCTTAAAAGAGACCTTCGAGAGCATAGATAGAGAGATAGGGAGATAGGGAGATACCTTCGAGAGATAAGGCAATAATCCGTATAACTTCTCTCGTTTTCCGCTGGTACGGGACCGAATAGCACCCACCACCGAACCAGTCGCGGGATGAGACCAGTACCCAACAGGGTGGTACGAAATTAATTGGTCACCATAATAGAACAAAATGGCGGAAATCTGTTCCGCTAATTTGTTATATACATATTAATAAATTTGTATTCCCGAGTTATACGCGGTATTGCGAATAGATAGATGTATATTTTTTACACTTTATCTTTTGTTTCTCCTGTTGCTTTCAAGGTAGCCGACAGTTAGCGAAGACGTCTATTACGAAATACTTTCGTAGAAATCTAGCCGCTTATTCGATATTTTTTTGTTGCTTGTTCGAGAACAAATACCGACCATTATTTGTCACACACGCGGAATGATTGGTATTCTGTTAATATAAGGTTTTTCGTCATTTTTGTTTTGTCTATTTTCTTCGAATATTTTAGTTGGAGACCTGTATTTCATTTACGTAACAAAAAACTTATTATTCCAAAATGTCGTTTTATATAGACGCGATATGATTTCACAAAACTAATTGAATATTGATTAATCTATATTATCATTGTTCTCATTCTTTTACTATTAATTTGAAGTGAGCTTTTGAACTGAGAGAAATTAACGTTATAGAATTGATATATTTCGATACAATATCTTCCATTCGTTGTAACGAAGTCGTGTTCGAGATTAAAATTTCAAAACGGCGTAACTTCACGAAGCGTGAAACTTGGAGATGCGCATGCTAAATGATTAATTAAGGTCGCACCAGACGCTGGCAACATCTGTGCGGTTCCATCTTGTGCTCTTCCCGCGTCTCTTCCTGTTTAAGTTAAACAGTTGCAATGTAATGTACCTCTAATGTATTTCAGGTATACATTGTCTCAATCCAAGAGCTGGAGACACGTGTCTCACAATGGAATGATAAAAACGGTTAGTGACGGTCGATGATGATGAGATTATCAAAAATGGAAGCCTTCTTTTGCATTGACGTTTACTATTTAAGTCAATCGACCAGTCAGTCAGAAATAAATCATCTATAGCTAGTAAACGTTCAAAGTTTCATGTGCATACACTTTATGTACCATGGCCTTAAAAACAAGAAGGTAAAAATAACAGTCGTATATGAGCTAAAAACAGGTGCAGCGATGTTTCCCGATCGATCCGTGAACAATGGGTTCTTTCACTTTTAATACTTTTGACACGCATTGACCTCAATTCGCATGCAGTTTGTACAGCTTTCCTTTTTAAAAACCTGTGGAATATTTGGCATTATTCATGGAGCATTAGGAAATGAGAAATTCCCAATTCATGTCACCACTGTATTGGTGAGTACTGTGCTATTGCAATGGTCCCCACAGATCGTGGTGACTACTTGTCTGATAGCATATATATCTAAACCGGTTGCCGAGCTCAGACTGAAAAAAAGACATTAAAAAGTCCAATTCTCTTTCGCACCACCTCATTTCATTTGTGATTTTCATATGGAGTGGAAAAATCTTTTATGCATGACAAAATTCGCGAGAGGGATACGACCTAAATACGCTTTTAATTCAACGCCTCAATAAAAATTCTAATTTTATGGATCCAATGCCCTTCGGAAGCAATTATTCATGAGTAATTCGTCGTATCACGGTAATGATTATTTAAGAAGACCATTATTTTGACGCACTTAAGGCTCATAGGATACAGAAGTTCAAGGGTAATTGCTTGTTTTGGTTGCAAGTTCGTGTACTTTACGGCTCGGATAAAAATAGTAAATAAACTGGTCAGTTACTATATTTGTTTGTATTCTTTATATAGTAAAATATTTGTCCATATCCCACGAACTTAAATGAAGAGTCGCAAGTTAAATCTGTGTGTTATATAAAGGTGTTTTATCAATGTAACATATAAAGTTATTTGATGCCCGCAATAGGAAGTTTTAACAATACGCGGTCTGGTTGTTTCAAAATAACTTCTTCCAGACAGCAAATAAAAATAGAATCGCATGCATAAAAATTCTCTTGCATAACATACATAAATAAAATCCACGTCCGTCCGCGTCGAAAGTCAACCGTGAAATGGCCGCCGGTCGCGGCGTCGAGTGTTGCTGCATCTAAATAATTCATACCGTTCACTCGCAAAGGTATTGCCATGTCGATGAAAATGCTAGCCGGTCGCGTTTGAAAATTTAGCGGCGGTCTACCGCGGTCACTGGCGTGAAAATATGATGTTCACTTTTATTTCTTTTTATATCTTGCTTTTTTATCCCGTTTTTTTTTTACTGCTTGTTTCGTTCGTCTGCCGTTGCCGTGTCCTCCATATCGTCGCTCTTGTATTCAATTTTTATTTATAGCCACCGACCGTCAATGAATGATAAAAGTGGGTTAGTTGGATGTTCCAATCCCGCGTTGCTTTATTAGACAGAACATCCCTTTAATCGTCTTTGTGTAGCTTTATATTATCCTAACGAACTAGCCCTAAATGCAACTTTTACATACTACCCCTACATTTTAATCTTAATTTTTTTTTAAATACATAATGAAAAACTGTCTTGTGTAAAATATGTATATGGTTAGGCAAGTATATATATTTATATTTTCTGGAGCACTTTAGGGCTCTTTTCTCATTTTACTTTGAAGACAAATAGAAAAACATCAAAACTGTTCAAAGTGCTGTGAGATGGCGCCATATGTATTTTGAATAAACACAATTCTGGAGATACGTAACAAAAATACGTTACATCGCAACATAACATTCGTTACAATTCTGAAGATGATTTTTGAAACCGAACTAATACTAGCACTGCTGCACCTTAGCCGTAATGGTACCTAACATTTCAGAATATATCGCACCAAACTTAAAATACATTTCAATGAGGTTATTTTGACGTTATTCTTATTTACAATACTTATCTCAATTTATCACTTCTCCTCATTAGTCTTTAATTACCTGGGATTTATTTCCACGTGTGTGGGCTGCCTTTTTCGTAAAGCGATCGCGTGCTTTCAAGTTGAACGAATGAATTGATACTAATTGCTCGCGACCGACTGAGCGTTCGATGGGAGCTCGAACGTACGCTTGCACGAATGGAATTAATTTTATAATTTATTTGGCAAATTGGAAATTGAATTTTATCCCAGTTTATCAATTAGTAAATCTTTCGATTTTAACTAAATAATATCAGAAATGGAAAGATCTCTCTCGAGAACACCGTTGTTAAAGTCATACACACAGTAATCAGTCAACAAAACAGTTGAAGATAATTCACATTCATTTTAAATATATATATGTACTTACATACACGCATACATCTGTATGTAAAAATACCTATATATACATATACCTACATTTATAATATATTGTCCTAAATGACCAACCTATAATGGTTTAATCCTAAAACCGTTCAATATACATATATATTGTAAAAATTCCAATATCCTGCTCTTGTTATTCCCAATTATTCCCAATATCCATGGTGCGCGGGACGGGTCGGACACGAGACATATGTGTCCAGGTTTAACGAGTTAATAATTAAATTCAGAATTCCACTCGGCTTCCGTTACGTCCGGTAGCGAGTTCAGATGTACGATACGGCCTTAAATTCAGTTGCGGATGACTTTTTATTTATTTTTTTAATTGTATTAACTGACAACCAGGCAAACGGCCCACCTAACGGTTAGTGGTACACATTCGCCTATGGACATTTGCAACACCCGAAGAACTGCTAACGCGACTAAGGAGAGACATTTCACATGGCATAAAACTGTTCTTCACTATCGTCTACCGTTTTCATCGTTTCCTATATAATACGAATCTCAATTTTGTCTTTATGACGCTGGTGTCATGGCGGTGTTTAAATTTAACATGCGTTATAGAACATTCTAGAGTATTCTAAACCGTGCAGATTCTCTTACTATGTATTCCCTCAATGATACATGAAGTAATGTTACATCTCAAAAACGTACTTAATATCTTGAAGTTAGATGTGGCATAGTTTCAGCTTCACGCCGAGAGTCAGAGGCTGAAATTTAAACCATTAAGCTGTCACTACTGCTACCCAGAAATATTAACGCTATTTAGTACAGCTTTCCATTTATAATCACAATATAATTATAAAATTTCATCTTTTGATTATAACATTAACGTTTAAATGAAAAAAAATAATTTAAATAATTTAACATTACGTCTGTAATCCCCGAAGAGGTAGACAGAGGAATGTGGTACTCTCGCACATTTCACCAGTTTCGTCTACGTCCCAAAATGAAATAGGTGGTGGGCCTATTGTCATACACTGGACACAAATTCAGACTTCGACTTATTACTAGAAATTTCTACGAGAAAAAGTAATGTAGAACAATCCAATAGTATCCGACCCGGGAATTAATCGCAAGACCTCTCGATCAGCAGTCGCGCTTGCAACCATTCGACAAACGAGGTAACATTTTAATTATACATATAAAAAACTTGGAGTTTGATGATCCTCGCTTGAGTCATATCCAATGTTGCAAAAAAGCGTTTAAAATCGCATGTCCGTTACCCTTTATGTCCGGTACACGAGTACACCTACGTACGGAATAATCCGGCGCTTATCCATTTGTTCCGGTCGGATAAATTCGCCATTTTGAATAACGTTCCGAAGCTTCCGTAACGACTTTAAGTTCGTAATGCGTTTCGGTCGCGTCGGACGTTTGCTGCGTGATTTATTTTGCATATTGAAAAAACATTGATGCAATTACATACATATACTTGTATATTTTATTCATGGAAACTATTAGTACGTGCCAATTGTGAAACGATCGTTGAATAAAATAATACGTTGCGTTTAGAGCTGCATTTCCAAATTCAAAATGACTTTTTTTTACTTTCTGTTATGTCGAATGTTCCTTCGGTTACAACAAGAATGAAAAGAATCTTATAGTACCTACTGTCATATTTAGATATATCCATCATGTGCTGTGATCTGTTAGGAAATATCGATAACACCGATATTGGAGTATTCAAGCGTACTTCAACAACTATTCTGTGATGTCCATATCCTGGACGTAAAAATTATTAATAAATTAAATAATTCGACTGAACTGGAACAAATAATCGTGCTCATCACACAAATGCTTGTTCTTAGTAGGAATCGAACCAACCAGACTCAGCTTCGTAGTCAGGTTCGCCAATCACTAGACCAACGGAGTATTCCTCGACTTACCTTTTATTCCATCATAGACAGTTGTATCTACATACATGTTTTGCTATATATCTTCAAACAATCGACATGTCTGTGCGTTGAGTTTATCACATTTACTTTTACGTTCCTCCATTATGCTGAACGCACCAATTCTGTCACAATGTTGACGAAAATGAAAATAAAGCGATCGCAAGATGCATTGAGCTGGACACAGAGTGGATTGTAAACAGAGCTGCCGTTAACGGCGTACGAGGGATTTTGTGCCTATCGCATAGTTTCACTTCTATGTACTTCCGCGGCACAGTACCTACCTACGCTTCATAAACTGTACGTCGAAATTAAAATCATATGTTTTTATTTTGTATTGGTTTACGCGCGCACATACAAATAGTCAATCATACATACATTGTTTCTTAATCTGCTTGGCTTGGCACGCAACATCGACTGAGAAGACCTAGCGAAATATTTTTTGAAAAAACTGCTCATCATTTATTATTTTATAACAATTATTATTGTCTTTTTTTTATTTTTGCTTGTTGGTTATGCTATGATGCTTATTTATCTCCTTTAATTTTTATTATTTTTCTTGCGTTGTCTCGTTATTTTTTATTATTTTTTTAATTTATTTCTCGCCCGGATTCAACACCTTTTGTAACCGAGACCGATTCTTTGTTTGTTCAGACGCTACACACTCAACGTACTGATATGTATTTTTATGTAACGCACGGAAATTAACTTGATTCTTGCTTGATTGCAAGGAATATCCTCTTGCCATTCGATTAGCTACCATGTGAAATTTTGTCATACTAAAATAAATGTAATAATATGTTAAAATTAAATAAATGCTTTTTATGCGGTTCGTACCTGGCTATGACGTCACCATAGCCAGGTGCTTAGTTAACTTCTGCGAGTTTTAATATTTTTACATTCGGTTTAAAAGTTGAACGCACGCTTTATACTCAAGTCGCGCGGGCAACGCGTTTGCGTTTTGTAGTCTCGTTTTTTGGACTTAAGATTTTTTTTAAACTATTAGGAAGCATTTCTTATAGTGATTTTTTTAATTTGTGTTTTTCTTTGCAACGGCTGAGAGTCCGTCAAATTTTCACAAGCGGATGTGGCCCATTTTTTAATAATGTTTTTAATTAATGTAAATTTTAATATTATCTAATGTACCTATATTCGATTAGCTCCAAGAATATCGAGCGGTTTTATCATTATTCGTTTATTATTACTTTTGTTTCATTTGAAGTACAACCTGAATGATCTGAGAAACTACCAAGTCTTATAAGAGCGGTTACACATCACATTAATGTTTGTAGATATTATAATTAAAGAACACGAAATGATTTAAATCTTGCCTATTGTCAATCGTGTTTTCTCCGTTTTACCTCGGAGACATAACAACTGATGAACGTTATGTACGTTTTTCATGTGTTTATATGAATAGTATTTCGCTTTGATAGAGGGCAAAATGTACATGTGCTCATCACACAAATATTAATGTCCTGAATGGGAATCGAACCCACAACGCCGGATATACATACGTATATATAACTTTAATAATGTGGATAGATGTTTATTGTAACAAGATGCGAATTGTTAATAAAAAAATGTCCCCAAAATGACAGTGTCAATATTGCTAAAATACTTTCCAATAACTTTTAATGGCATTGTCTCAAGTCCCGAGAGTAATGTTGCTCGCGCGGATAGAGTCGCTTCTGTAAACGAAAGTTGCAGCGAAAAGTGCAACTTTAGGACTTGATCCGAAACTTTTAATAGAGCCGGGTTTTTTAAAAAATTTCCCATTAATCATTTTCGTTATGAGCAATTAAATTTGCCCAAGATTATATGATATAGTTGCTTGGAAGACAATAAAAATCTATTTTAGAAGACGCATAGATAATATTATATGTATATGGTTGTAAAGATGAGGGAAAAGATCGTGAGGAATCCTACACACCCTAGAGTTTCACTATAATATCCTTTAAGGTGGTGGATTTTGCCTACCCATACTTGACCAACCTGGCAGATTATAACCACTATAGTAAGAACACTGTAGTAAATTGATAGAAAATTATTTTCTCACTACTCCACATCAGGTTCACACTGTAGGCCTTACGGGGTAGGCACCGAACATCAAACCCATACGATATCCTTACAAACCTGACGTGTTTCTTCTATATTCATCATTCTTCATGTACATCCATGCCGGTTTTTAAGACTTTGGACTCTTCCGTCAGCGAGGGTATCTGACCTAGTTGGTCAAGATAGGTGAGGTTTGGTCTCTTTCAGCACCTGCATCTAGATAATGATATTTTGTAAATATATAGCTGTATTTGTTGAGCAAAACTGATCGACTGCCTGTTATTGGACCCGCGGTACACCTGCATTAAGCGTTTTCGATAAAATGCATTGTCGGGATATAAACAGCCATGCATTAAATTTACTTTGGTGCTTTTAGTTTGAACGCGTCGCCGTTCGGCGCGAAATTAAATTTCAGCGTTCCAATATACAGTAAAATTCTATTATACGTATAATTGTATTATAGCCGGCCGTTTGTCGGTTTAAAAGGTTTTTAATGTATGCTAAAGGCACGCGCACGTTGCACACGCGACGGACGTGGCACTATATTGCGTATGGTACATCATAAGTTCACTTTATCTGTACTCCCATATATGTAAGATACATCAAAGCCCGCTCCCTCCCCTCCGGTTGCGTATATCTGTCTGTATGTTTGTACGATGTTAGAAGCTTGATGCGTTACCACTGAATTTTTGACGCAGTTTTTACCACTGACTGGTGTCTGTTAAAAGGAAGAAAGGCTCAGGACAAAAATGGTTCATGTCGATAAAAATTAAGCAACTTGTAAAACATTCCTTACTTCCTTACTTAAACAGTATAGTGACGGTCAGACGACTCTTTTTGATCTAGATAAGATTTTAACGGATGCGATTTTGTATTTCCTGTGACTAATTGATTTTAACATAAGCAATGGCAGAGGATCATGGTACCAAGTATTCTGCCACAAATAGATATGAAGAACGACCCACGAAATGTCTTAATACTATTCAGGTCATACATCATTAAATCACGGTCCATGAGAAAATAACAAACCATTGTTAAGTTTTTTCTAAGCCTCAGAAATGATTATCAGAAATGTTTTTATTATTTTCGGACACAAATAAAGGACGTCTATGAGGCATTATTTACATAATAAGAGAATTGTAGATACATAGACAGGATAGAAAATATTTTATAATCTGGAGAAGTATTTATTAAAATCTTTTTTCGGGGAGTTTTCGATAGCAGATTTATTTTTGGAACGGGTCTTTGTAACGGTATGTATTTCTGGAATTTTGTAAATTTTGTTTCCAAAGATTATGAGTAGCGAATTTTTTTGTCCGATCTTCTTTTAATGAAAGAAATATTTCGATTGATTCGTTGTTGTTTTCATTTGTGGATGGTAAAAACGAGTGTGAGGCTTGAAGCAGACTTATAGAGCCTTAGAATTGTTGCTTTGACGGGATGTTTTAACATAATGTGTAGTAAAACGAATCCTATATGTTAATCACGATAATAACCTGTTGTCATTAAAGGTTCCGTTTGAAAATAGGTTTCGTTAGGTAAATAATTCGTTTTTGGCGTTATAAGTAACGTAACTCCACGCCTGTAATCCCCGAAAGGGTAGGCAGCGGAGTGTAGTAAACTCCCACGTCTCACCCCTTACGTTTAAGTCCCATGGAATAGGTGTCGAGCCTATTGCCATACACCGGG
>DWED01000611.1:0-10763 GCA_018245795.1 Protelbella ruficauda | reverse complement strand
ATGGAACGTAACTGGTCGCGTGGGGTCAGCGCTCTGAAGGACAGCGATGCGTGCGCGCGCGTTAATGTTCTGGACGCGACTAATTTGCGTACCCCGCGGGGAGTGAGGAAGCTAGAAAGAGCGTTAGTACGCTCTGAAGACTGTAAGCCATTATTTTTTGAATTTCAAGCGGCCCTGACCCCATGCGCCTAATTAAGGGTTGAAGATGCTGCAGCAAGAAAATTGTTACGCGCTCTAAGTCTTATGTCACATATCTTTTTGTTGGGTCCAGTTCGTTCCTTCGACTGGAAGTACACTTAGTATGCTGCACCAACTTATAGATAAGAGGAGTTTAGTTACATAAGTAATTACTTGTGGAAATGTATGTGATTGTATATTTATGGACTACGGTGACAGCGTAGTAAGAGCGCTGCTTAGGTTGGTATCAGGTGGCTCTGTCAAGTTGTCTAATATTATTATCATCATTGTCATTTATCATAGTTATTATTATTATTATGTTGTCCCAGTTTGTTACCCCAGTTTGGGTCGGAAGGTCTAGTGAGCTGTCAAACCTGTATAAATTTAGAGTTTGACACTAATTGTGCAAACTTTTAAACCATCGTGTCTACCAACTTCAGTAAATGATTTGTGTACTTACTTTGAATTCAATACTCAAGATTTATTTTTGAAAAACTCGTTTCAAAAAATATATATACTTATATAAACAACCAAGAAGTATAACAACCATTTCCATAGAAATGTATGTACATACATACACATGTAACTAATGTTTTATTCATTACTGAATCTAAACTACTTTAAGTGTACAAACAAGATTGAGTGTTGTTAGCAATCACGCGGCTCCTCGTCAAATAATTAGCAGTCAAAAGTAGAGCAAACGTAATTATTAAACGATGAGTTAAGTTCGTTTCGAGAGCGGAGGCGCGCTGTGTAGTGCAACGCGCCCTTAACACGTGACACACGGACATGCACAACGATAAACCTTTTTTTCTCAACTTCTCAAGATCTCAATTTTTAAATAGATTTTTTTCGCCCTTGTTGAATATATGTATATGTACGTATTTGAATTTAGTTTTTTGTTTTAAAGGAAATGACATTTCCATTGCCTCCTCCTCTTATGTGTTATGAAATGCACCGTGTTGTGCTTGTTCGCCATTAGTAAATATATACAGTTATACGACATTGGTCGAATTGCCGCTGATAATTTGTCCACTTCAATGAACAACTGCGATATACATACTTTGAATAATTGCGAAAACGGTACCCTGCTTTCTTGCTATTGCATGAATTTGTATTTGAATACTATAAATATCTTTATACATACGTTGTCATCGTAAATTGCTGTCTCAATACAGGTATAACTCCGTTTGATTGCAGACAGCGACCTATAAATAGGACGTCACGCTGTCGTGGTCTGCAGCACTCGCAATAGCTTGGTTTATTGTCAATAGACGTACTATTCCTAGGCAGACGTTGATATGTCCAGGTGCCTTTTTCCAACGATTACTGTTTTCAACAATTACGAGATAAACTTAAACATGTTTTTTCAATCAATAAATTATGAATTCTAGATGTGAAATAAATAGTTTGTTTGCAAAATATGATGATTTTGCATTTTGTGAAATAGTTTGCTTCGGAATCTGCGTCCAGCCTAATTATTGTGATAGCGGATTTGTGGATTGATACTGAAGAGATTTTTGAAATACCTGCACATATATAACAGATCCTGTGTCACAAGGAGGACTGAACTCTTAAAACATTTCCTGCACATTAGATGCAGTCTCTCGACACGGCGCAGACACGCGTCTGTTTCGGATGACACAAGAGCTAAATCTCACTGACAGACCCACTGAGACACGTCGGTGATGTCTTCACTGCTTCAAAAAACGAACACTCTTCATTTCTATTGTCTTATACCATAACAAGTGTACCATGTAAAGCGAATTATATACTGCAGTGAAATTATTAAAAAAATAAACCTACATAAATAAAATGATAGAGGTCTGCCGTAGTGCGCTCATCACGAAATTGCGAGTACTACACTACTCATAATACTACACTACTGGGTAATACTACACTTGGACCTTATAAAAAAATTCTTGTTATTAAGGTTTTTTAACAACGATCTTTGAATACTACGAGTTCAGTGACATGTTTATTTACACTTCGTGTTCAGTAAGATATGGACTTATCTAGAAACAGTGAAACAAATTAAACTTTTTTACAGAGACATTTTGTAAGCATAGCATATTTTTATTTTCGATATTTCTGATGTTTTTTCCTCTGCACATACATATAATACAATTTAATATAATAAGCAACGTAGACGAAGTCACGAGCATCAATTTATATTACGTATCATTAATAGGCAGTATTTAATAAGCCCTTAGTAATTTAGTAATAGTAGATCATACTTTGTTCGCCAAACAGATTCTTCAGACGATTTATAAGGGTTGTATTCATGGGTATTATTACGTTCCAATGGAATGGGTACGAAGTTTTAATATTTTTTTTAAATATTAAATTCAATGGAACTGTATATTCCTATATGCAGTCTCGACAGAGTTTCGTTCTACTAAAACAAAATTGATACAGGAAACTGCCAATACATAGATGTAGGTCAGAGCTTAATATGTATATGATTTAATTTTCTGATATGATTCCCGCTATACGATGCTATTGAGGTGTCAGTTACACGGTTTTTAAACCAATGTAAGTTAATTTTGTAAAACTATTTTAACGTAAAGTATTTTTGGGTCAATAATGTCCGTAAAATATATTAAGAGTACAATTTTCAAAAAATGAAATGTTGACAGGTCGAACTCTGAATATTATAAATTTTGTTAAATTCAGATTAACCAGGAATACAATTCCTTATTTGACATATTTTGTTTATATCTATGGGTATTTCTATTTAATTTGTTATTGTATTTTGACTAGACGAAGAAAAAAACCTAAATATTTTGTGAACTCTTCGTATGCAAATGGGATTTGATTTTTATTCCCTATATCTGCAAAGTTACGTAAGCAATATAGTAAAGCAAACGAAAACTTACACACCAATGCCATTACAGTTCGTAATTTCTAACAAGTTATTTAACAGATAGAAAAATGAACTTACCAGACCCTGGACACGTCATAGTTGAAGCTCTGCTCGACAGCGGCCTATCTCTTTCAAGTCAAAACTGTATACCAGGTCTTAAATTTTTTTATTTTCCTCACTTTTAAACGGAGTGCGTCAAACAAAATTAATCCTTAATAACATAAACATAAAATGTTTTTTCCATCAACAAGTCAAAGTTTTCATCTCTAGTGTCAATGCTACAATTGAAATTCCACTTTATTAAGTGAATTTAGAGTTTACTTTGCTAGGACATAATACGATTTCGAGTCCTATGCTAGTGTTGTCTACCAAGAGACTCATTACTTGCGATTTCCCGCTGACCGGACTACGCCGTGAAATATAGTCTGAGGTAGTTCTTTTAATGCACGTACTTTGTTTTATTTTTCATTTCAATTAATGAGTCTAGTGTACCTTGTTCGCGTTTAAGTAATTGTTAAAGTAAATGTGGGAAACCATTTAGTGGAAAAATGTGTCGCTAAGCGGGCTAATCGCTTCGTAACTGCCTAGACGAATGTCTTAAATGGACCCGATATCAGCTGGTAGGTTAATAGATCTCATCTGTAGGAGTGACATTGTTTAGATGAGGTATAGTCAATTTCATTTTGGCGACAACAAATTATTTTTCACCAGTATAATGACACTTGCGATCATATGACCATGTTATATTGAAAGGCCTGTCCCTTTGCTGCGTCTGTGAAATAAAAACAAATTTTTGAAGTGTGACGTTTTATTTCATAGGCGCTGGCCGTTTGTTATAATCCTTTCTGACGATATTCCTATACGGCTACGCCCGGTTTATTAGTACATGTCATAAAATTTATTAAATTATTTCTATTTCATACTGAACTACATCCTGGTCAGGAAGAAAATAGATATCGCTTGTATATTAAAACTATAACTTTTTTATGTTAATCTACCATCATCGCTATCATGTGAGCTTCTATTATTCCGCTGCTGGACATAGGCCATCTCAAAGGGGGTTTTACACCATATTAATTGTCTACAAACAAAAACAATTTTGTACTTTCTTGTTCTAATCTCAATAGTCAATGTACGTCCGTGATATCTAAGTAAACTGAGGTTTATACACGTTTAGCGCGGTATTCGAGTCACGTCGGTGTCCGCGCCCGCCGGCCACCGCTGCCGCGTATCCCCATCTGTAATAGACGTTTACTCGGTGCGTGGGCCGTTTTTCATACTTCACAACAAAGCTCTTTTAAATGTTACTTTGTTTGTATTATCGTGTACATGTTCTGTTATTATACCAACTTGATTTAAACCGCTTGTTCAGTTCGGATTTTGTGTTGATTTTTTAGAGTCAATACAATTATTATAGTACAATAACTTGATTAGTTTGGAACAGATTTGCAAGTAATAAATTTAGATCTGACTCACGATCAAATAAATAGATGGATAATTGACATTGATAACATATATTTTTTGACCATATTAAAATGTTCTTATTGCATATCGTCTGAATTTCCAAATCGAAACCAACATTTACGATTTAACAATCGATATATATTAAAAAAGTTAACGATTGGAAATGTTCTTAAACAATTTATTATCCCTCTAACAAATCCTTCGAACCCTTTAAACTCCTACAATAGAACGTAGAATTTAACAAAAGCCTAAGCAAATTTTTCAGGCCTCCGTCATAAAGTTCGATTTGCACATCAAACTCAGGGCGGGCGGGTATGAATACGAACGCCTCATCCGCTCCACGTCAGTCGCGGCTCGAGGCTCGTCGGAGTGCCTCGTGCTATTGCTCAATCGAATTTGATACGGTCGCACTTGCCACGTGTGGTGTCGGAACTTTGTAATAAGTGACTTGGAACTAAAGTTAGCTGTTGAAGGACACCGGAAGTATTAAGAGAAAGCTGAGGTAAGTGTTCTAGAATACTCGTATATTGGTGGATTATACACATTTGTAAAAAAATTTACTAAGTATATATTTGCAAGCTTATCTTGAATGTCGAAAAATGAGATTTTTTGGCATTGAGAACTCTCTGCCTATACAGTATGGGACCTGGAGTAACGATATAATAATATTATCAATTTCTTTATTACACAACAAACAGAATAGACTGTTATTACCCTTTACTTATATTTATAATTATTGGCCCACTTTTTGTCAATCGGAACTGGAACAGCTTGGTGGAGTATGCTCCCGAATCCTAACTATTGCAGTACAGACCTTTGTCTAGGAGCCGAACTTAAAAATGTTATTGTATTTATACAAAAAAATGATGCTTTAACGAATATTTGATTTGGTTGTTTTAAATGAATCCTCACGCTCGGGCCGTTTTCATATTCCTAGTTTATAGTAATAGTATTGTTTTTGGTATCGCTTCGAACCATTTCTTATGCAGACATACTGGACATTACTACCAACATGGTATCTTCAGAAAACCGTTTCAAATTAAACTTGTGGTCTCAGCGACGCCTGATTACATATGTTTAATATAGAATCACGCCAAATGTTCTGTTATGCGAAAATGTTTGATTTTTTCGTTTAATAAGCAGTGATAACCTAGTGGTTTAATACTTAGTCTCTCACTCCGAGGGCTTGGGTTTATATCCTGATGTGCACCTTATTACTAATATGTGCGTTTTAAGTTTATATGTCACTTGCTATAACGGTGAAGGAACACATCATGAGAAAACCTGCTCATTTTAGAATTCTCCAAAAAAAATTTTCTCCAAGGCATGTGAAATCTGCTAATCCGCACTTGGTCAGCGTGGTAGACAATGGTCTTGTTCTCATCATTCTAAGGAGATACCGGTATCCAATACAGAAACAATAAAAGGGTCGAAAAATGCGTAATAGTAAGTATCTATGATAACTTTAATTAAATAAAATTAATAATTTGACGTCCTCAATAGGATAACACAACTTAACACTTTTTCATTACTGTAATAATTCTCTTTTCAAATTTTTTTTTATCTTAATTAAAGTTACACACATATTTAAACTACACATTTAAACTTTGTTAAACTTAATCACATTTAAATTGACTTAGTTTAAAAGCATTATAATATTATATAATATATCCTTTAACCGCTCTGTTTACTCACTTACACGTAAAACTTAAAATACTATTTCTCGATAAGTATGCCTAAATTATATTAAAAACGTCAAAGAAAAAAATGTGCGTCATACTTCCATTTGTCGGATTAAATGTGGAGTCAATTCAATCAAACTAATGGTCATAAAATATGGCGGTTTGTATGTAGAGTGGCTGTCTGGCTGGACATGCTGAGATACAAATATATATACATAGTATGTGTATATATATATACAAAGAAGCACATATGAAGTGCTCGAAAAATTAATCAAAATTACGATATTTATATTGGTCAAGGTTTTTATTAATTATTGAGTTCACGGATGACTTCAAATACTTTCACGGATCGCCAGTGGACCGCAAACCATTGGAGAACAACGAATGAAATAAATGATAATACATTTTCAGTACTTATTTTGACTCCCACATCCAACAGTGGAGATATAAAATGGTCGATGATAATGATGTGGTAAAACTTTGCAGCGGGAAACAAGCAGTATTTTGGATATTTCCTTAATGAAACATGTTACCATAAATTATAAGCAGAAGAAACAACTCACTGAAGAGTTGCGAACTCTATATTAATAAATTTGTACAAGATATTCTTAAAAGAGGTTCACTTCTTGCAACGGAGATATATAGTTTACCATTTACGTGCATGATTTCACTTTAGTATCTCTAAGATAAAGTTTATAGGTAATATTGTTTTAATAATTGTGTGGCTTGGTTGAGTAGTCGGTTGCTTCTATTACTAGTGAATGTGGAGATTGAGGTTGTGGGTTAGATTCCCACACAGGATAATTGTTTGTTTGTCTACCGTCTAAAATTATCCGTGCAGTTTAGTCTAATAATCGCAGTACAGGCTCTGCTTAGTTTTCTATCCCATGATCCTTTGTGAGGCGAAACTCAAGATCATTGTTAGTAATATAATTCTTATCATTTACAATAAATATTTTGCGGCCATCATATTCCCAACTTTTGTAAAACAACACCAACTGTGTATTTGCATAAATCTCTCGCGGTGACGGACCAAAAACCTTGAACTTCCATTAACTTGTACTTTATCGCGCGCACAGAGGACTTAAAATCGCATGTTTAAACGTCGCGAAAATCGTGCACGAGAAAGTTGAACTCTGTTGTTGCGTAACTTTCCCCATTGTGACATGTCGCCGTAGATCTCATGATTAAGTTCTCAAGGACGAACGTGTAATGTTTATATCCGAGTAATTTTTGGATGATAAAATCTTAGTCTTACAATGGTAACGAGTTTTGAGTTGTTATTACTTTGTGGATGCCATACTGGCTCCACTTTCAATATTAATCTAATCGATATTTGTTTGAAAATGGCAATGGATGTATTATGGAAGAAATTCTTTACAGAATTATAGGTATGTATTGTGATAATTAATAAGTGTATTCAAATGCCATTTAAGCCTTCTGTACCGTTGTAATTTATAAGTGTAGAAGCTTATAATGCTACCGCCTGACTTCTCTTAATAGTTTCAAACAACTACTGTTATTATATAACTATTACTGATATTGAAAGACATTGGATTGATCGATCTTATCATGAAAATTTTCTTTTGCCGACTCATTGGGCAGGGTGAGCGAGCAAAAAGCATACTTTTGCCTATCTCTAGAAAGGACGGCTTATGATAAAAGACAGTGAGACGTGGATGAGTAAATGATTTGACTCTCGAAATATATTTTTACAAGCGATCCCATCGTTTATTTAGGCTCAAATCTGTACTGTCCTGTCGAGCGTACGTAAGAATTGTTATATGTACTAAAAATGATAACCTGTTCGCAGCTCGTGGCATCACTCTGGTTTAGTGGGTTTACGGTCTGACGGCTTACATACGTAGTTAGTTGAAGTCGTACTTAAGTTCCCAAGGGCTTAGGCGTACGTACGAAAACGCGAACTTGGTGAAACGAAACCATTATTTTCTGTAATTGCCGGGAATGCTACAGGATGAAGTCCTTTAGCAACTGAGGTAGTCTAGGCTAGACAAAATCGAGGACGTAAAAAATGACCTCTATTGTCTTCGCTATTGGTCTTCCTAAATACTCCTTACTTAAAACCGTCTGTTCGTCTTAAAATTGGATTCATTTAAATTATTCTTGAATAAAAAAACGAAGAATTCCAAGACTACACAAGCTTCGTGAAGGGTATGAAAATAAATATTATAAGACAGGAAAGTAACGAAATTAGAAAGAAAAAAAGAAAGAAAGAAAATAACTTTATTTGCATAATAAAATTGCTACATTTGAGACTGCGTCTCACTTATTTATCAGTCGAATGATAGTCAAATGCAAGTAAATAGAACGCAGTAAAGTAATGGAAAATGCTATACTGTTTCTCATTAAACGGCGCCAGCATGAATAAGTCTAAATGAGATGCACAAATCATAAGGCATTAGAAATGTGGGTCATATGGAAGGCAGGATTCAAAGAGAGGATTTCTTTTGAAGATCGCTCACTGGAAATGCAGTGCACATTCATGTATATCGATTCCGTCCGTACAATGAGCAGTCTCTGCGACTCATGAGCGACTACATTGTATCCGTTAATAGTGACAAATGGATTTTATTGTTATGCGAAGTGTATTACATTGTATTATTGAAATAATACAGGTTTCTTTGGGCTGAAGGATTTTAACAAAATGAGAATGAGAAACAGTCTATCAAAAAGGACCTACGTATGATATGTTTGTACGTACAATCATTTTCAAACACCTCCAAAACCGTACAATAGTAAATAGAAGTAAAAATAGCCAAGCTATTACAATAAGAACAGCCATTGTAAAAATAAGCGATCAAGCAGTCGACGGCGAGACGGGGGAAGAGCACTCGAAACACTGAAAGTATGGAAAAGCATAAATACAGGTGATTATGGAGGAGTAGCCTGCAGTTGTTTACTGATGCGATTGGAGATCACTCCACTGCATGCAGATAATCGTGTTCAAGGGTGAACAAATACTTAGCTGACGCACAACGCGCGAGTGCGCGTTCTTCAATTATTTAGTGATTAAATATTTGATACAAAGATAAAAAGTTGTATTTTACAGCGGCATATTTATTGAGATTGAAGAATCTGCAAATGATTGAATTGCTCGAATGTATTTGATAGTCGATTTAACCTAAATAAAACCTGCTATGATGGAATATTTCGCTGTTAGTTGTAACTTTTATATGGAAATGTTTCAAAATAATTAAACCATGAAATCATGAGAAACAATGTAACTGTATTCGTAACTAAACTAAAATTGTACCTTTCAAATAAAACATACTCTGTATTTTAGTTTACCTTCAATTAACTCAACTGTCTAAAGTAGTAGATGGTATAGTCAAAGTTTTATCAAAATGTAAATATTAATATTTCCTGTTTTCACCTATTCCTATTTTTTCGTTAATAAATATATTCGATACAAAGTAAGGCTTAAAAAACTTTAAGCCTAGGCTTAAGAGGAGTAATCATAATATCAAGTTATCGTGCATACACACGTTACGGTTTACCGAAACGGTTTACGTATACGGTTTCCTATAGCGTGTACAAACATAATTGTTGTATTCACGCTATACTGCATAATCTGATGCGGTTAAAAGTGTTAAAACCCTATACAGTAAACCATATACGAATACCGATTCGGTAAAACCGTAATAGTGTAAATCCGCTTTTATAGTTACTTTTCGCCAAAATAGCCTTTAACGCCATCTATCGGCAACGAGGGCACTTTGAGAGAAGGTACGTTAATGGACTTTTAGACCACAGTTTCAAGCAAAGTAGCTGCTTTTTAAATAATTGGTGTTTTTAAATATACTTTCCCTGTATTATCTTATTTTCCTTGAAATTCCATTTTCATTTGATTGCCACTAAAAGCTGAAATGAAAGCATAATTACGTGGTGCAAAAAATAGCTAAAATGCAGAATTGGTACATTGGATTAAAATCACAAAATAACCATTACAGAGAATACAATTTAATGAAAATCTAAGATAAATTTAATAATAAAATAAACATCGTTATAAACTTGTTCATTTCTTTAATCAAAGTCGAATAAAATTTGCTTATCATGGGTGTAATTAGTACTACATACTAGAATTACTAGTACTAGTAGAATTGATGATGACACGGTTTTTAAGACAATAAGAATTCTTAAATAACATTTCGTCAGATACGACATTACAGAAAGCATTATGATGCTTTTGTGGTAGCCCATCATAGTGAAGCCGTTTCTATCGGTCGGCTGAGTACTCTGCAACGCTAATGGACCCGCAGGATACTGAACACCACAAAACAGCTGCGAATGGCGAAGTTGAGGAACTTAGCGAACAGTTCTTTCCACGATATTAAACGTCCAGTTTCTTTGACAAAATGGATCCGGTGACTTATATTGCATAATAGCTCTACGAGCAGCCAAGAACTGGCCTTTAAGTTTCTTTCAAACTGCAGAATTCATTTTTTTGAAAGAGCTTCAGAGATCGTGGGCGACGGTAAAAAGATTCGCCCCAGTTTATGGCAAAGAAGACAAAATATAACCATCTATTGTTATAACTATGCCTGTAGTTATAA
>DWED01000610.1:0-10765 GCA_018245795.1 Protelbella ruficauda | reverse complement strand
ACTACACACTTCTGCCTACCTCTTCGGGGATTACAGGCGTGCTGTTACGTTTTTTTTTGTTCTACGATCTTATTATTCCACCACTCGGGCTCTTGTACTGATAATTATGACAAAGTCAAAGCATTGATACAATGAAATTTATAATACGTTTGTATATCACATTGCAAAGACTAATACAATAATTTTTCCATTGTTTGTACAATACGATATTGGCATTCCATATTTATTTAGGTACGGTAGTATCCATACGCATTGTAGCGCAAGTGTATGAAACAGCAAAATCCGTTTTCATGACCTACTTAGTACGCGGGCCAACAAAGTATTACATCAGGGCCTTTGAATCCGTGTTTCCTGCAGTGCGTACCCTTTCACGGTCACCGGGTACGTCACTGCGTAAGTGCTCTAATGTATGTGAAAGTAACGATCTTTGTTAGAATGGTTCAACGAGTAATATTAAAAAAAACAATTTGTAATAAGAACAAATAAATGCTCGCATTTAAAATTCTAACGATACTGTTCCTTCATTACCATTCCATATTTGAATTTGGAATTTAACTCGTTGCGCTGGTTGCTAACGAAATAAATACCTTTCATATTTTCCATATTGAGAGTTGTCACGTTCTCCATAGTCTGATTTGCGCTACTGTTCCTGTCATGAGCGTGAAAGGTGTGAAATAAATCATTTCCCCTCCGAGTTACCTCTGGCAAGGTAACACATGAGGTTCTTGTCACAAAAATGGCTTGAAAATCCTTTAAGATTTGGCAGCCTACATTTTTATTTGGTGTAAATTTGCCATCAGTTACTTTGTTTGTTTCAGAATCCAATAGAATAATTGATAAATACAAATAATGTATCTCAATATATTAAATGCATGTAAAACATTTGAAATTACGTGAATATCCATTTTCTATTATAACAGTAATTACTTATATTATTATATGTATTACACACGAGAAATACATTAAAGGAACCAAATACAAATTGGATCACAGTAGCTGTATGCCGTATAAATCTGTTACAGTTGTTCGTTCAAACTTTCAAACATGTTCCGTACGTTTGCGGATTTTGTTCATTCATTCGTTATTCGTTCACAAAATATTAAAGAAAGAAGCATAGTGACCGTGCCCCGACCCGACTGCAAAGTGACACGCGTCGCGTAAGGTTGGTCGCCATGTTTGATTTTTCGCAACTTCACTCGACCTGCCGAGCTCCCGGGGTCGATACAAAAGATATATCATTTGCCGAAATCGACCCCGAATTTGGGGCTCCGTAACTGTACATAGTTATGTAACTCACCGGGGAAATGTAATAAAATCTCTATGCCCGTGGAGACCACAAATGTTTTAAAGAGTTCACGTAACATTTAATTGTTATGAGAGTTTTCTTCAATCTAATAACGCTATATGTAATGTTTATTTAAGGAAAAAAATACTTTCGTTTTTATGAATGAAATACCTAGCTAGCTATTTTATTGTAAATAAAAGCAAAATTTTACAATATTAACTCATATTCTTATTTGAAAACTCTTGTAGCCCTAACTTAGCTGCAGATTGCAGGCAATTTGTAAAATTAAGCAATGTGGGGCGCGGTCAGCTCTTGGACGGGTGACAGTTAGTGGCAAAATTTACACGAGGGCTTCTGTTTTTGGAGGAATTTTAAGCAGCCGGTTTCGATCTTTATCTTGACGTAACATTTGTTAAACTTCATCAGATGATTTAAAATCGGTTTAAAAACGTTTCACAGACTCGCTGACTTTTAATCCATATCGCTACCACGCAAACTTCAGTAGCTTAGTAGTTATATTTCAGACCTCCCTTAAAAGCGAAAGATATCAATCCTCATCTGTAGGACCCAAAAGGATTTACAGCCAGATTTATGGATATTATATATTTATTAAATATTAGCAAATATAATTTAGGCACATGCTTTAGAACAAAGAATCGTCTTAGTTTTGCAGTTGTAGTGTTAATAGACATCTATTATGTTCTTAGGCGTGTAGCAGCTTCAAGCAGAGCGCATGGGTACCGTTTTAACTTACACTTCCAATAATATTCGATGAATAAGGTGAAGATAGGTACCTAGCTTATTTCATTTGAGGCATACTAGGGTCTATCTTCAAGGTTAATAAACAGTATTTATATTTTTATGATAGATTCTATTTGTTAAGTCCTTATAACCAATTGCAAGACTAATAAATAAAATGTATATGTAATGTTTAAATTTTATTTATCAAATTAAGTTCTATTCACTTATTGTCTTTAATAAGCAGATTTTATTTGTTATGTTAAATTTTATTTTTTACGTTTTTAGATTTTATTTCTTATGTATGGTTGTTAAGAAATAGTCAAGCAGTAGAAGCCATGGCTAGCTACTGGAGTATATCGAACACTTCGCTTTGTTTGACTATTTTTGTGTTCTGCGCTTCAACTCCACCCAAGTGCATTGTCAGCACTTCGGCACAATTTGGCCTCGATGAATACTTCATGCGATTTCAGAAACTCCGCTCACAATGGATTGCATTTTAGCTTCAATCCAATCTTACCTAATAATACCTGTACATGTAGTGTAGTACTTCATTTGTTTTCTGGTTAAATAATTACGTAGATATTTAATGGCCGCAAATTAATTTTAAACCTATTATATAAATATGAATATAATATTGACTAACAAACTTTTAGTGCGTCATAGTCTGATAATTATAATCCTTGATAAAGAAAATGACGGTAATTTATGCAGTCTTACGATTTCTAGCTAAATATATCGGAAGAGATTTTCTTCTACTTCGTATACCAAAACGATATTGTCGTACGACTTTTTGCCCCTTAAATTGGTTTATAACTGTTATTATGGTTGCATGATGTGGTCCTATTGCAACTTTAAAATGCTAAAACGGTCTAGCCGTCGCAATCGGTAGTACAGAAAGGTATACATAAAATGTATGACATAGGTATGTATAACATGCTATGTATTAAACCATAATTTCTTATGTGCGTCATATTGTTTTGATATGTAGGTAAGGATTATGACACCGAGTTTGTTTAAAATTTCATTCTGAATTCAAATTATTTGTGTACTTTTTGTTGCTCACCTTATTCTTCTCATGCTATGCAGTGTAACGTGTCAAATTAAATTTAAATTTCGAACATAGAGTTCATTATATAATGCTTGACTTTGTTAACTGCTAGTAACCCATTAAATTTCTAAAGTTATTGAGATTTCTATGTCAATGAATATTTGTCTGTTATTCACTAGGCAGTGCTAGTATTTGACGACTATTGCGCATTTGACAATGACAGTGTAAGCATAAGTAATTAATGTTTAAAGCTAATTGAATATTTTTGTAACTTATAGGTTATCCTAATATAAATTTTATATTTCTCTACTCCTTTTTTTGTAACATATAGGTTATCCTAACTTTATTTGTAACTTATAGGTTATCCTAACATAAAAATTTATATTTCTCTACTCCTCTATTCAAGCCTAACTGCGAAAAAATTTCGTCTGAATACAATCATTGAAGTGGTAATGTACAGACGCCTATATAAATAAATAATTAAAAGCCCTTTATTGAACTAAAACCATTAACAATATTTAGTTACAAGGACCAAGGCCAGATACTCGGCTCAAGATATGTTACATGTAAACTTCGTAGCCGTATTATTGTATACATACGTAATGAAGTGTGATTTGGAGATCTGGCTTGCTTCCGAATATCCACTTGAAATGAATACCACGCAATAGAAGAAGGGTAATATAATAATTAGTGTACGTTACGATGTCTGATAAAAAACCTTTTGTATCTATCATCGTCATCTTCAGTACCCTAATCAACCCTTTTGTCGTCCCAGCTCATAGCGAGACGTCTCTAATGAGACGAATCTTCTGTCAGATTAAAAACGGCTAATGCCATAATCTTGTTATGTTACCCAAGTTGCGTTATTAAAGGGAATAATATCTCTATATGTATATATGTAACCGGATACCTTTGTACAATGTAATTAAAGTACACAAGATTGCAGATACACATCTATATTTTACATCTAATTCAGTTACGTATTAGTTATCAAAATATGTCAAGGTTTAAGGACGGTTCGTAAAATAATGTCTGAGGTATGATACGATCTGTATTTCTATTAAATTGGTAGCGGTTACAAACTGAATGTCAATTATTATAAGGCAAGTTAATTTCATTTCACTCAGGATTACGAGCCCTCGACACGTGTTCAATATTTATACATGTATTGATAAGTGCTTTTTTATTCTCTACGACAGTTAGTAAAGGCTCTCTTTTGGTATCCTACAAAGTAGCTTCAGCCTCTCTGTTGACGTGTGTAAAATACGAGATTGCGTATCAATTTTATTTGATTAATAAAATTGATGATTTCATTTTCACTGATAATTGGCACTTACTAAGGTTATTAGGATATTTTTTGTTATAATACCATATGCATGTTCTTTTATTTACGTACTTATGTTTAGTAGCGACTGTTTTATACAGAAAAATCTGCTCATTTGCGATTTAAACTCATTTTAATATAATAATGGCGATGCGAAGAGTAGCAATGCGATTAAGGAGTAACCCCTGACCTCCGGTATGATGAAACAGCCAAGCGAAATTAATTCTCTCTGTTTTATGTGACAACTGCACCAAAATGTCCATATACTAAGAAACCTTTAGTATATGGTGCGCTTCGCGACTATCTTGCCTTCCAACATCGCCTAAGACCAGTATCTTGATTGCTGCTAAATATATAGGTAATTGTATATTTTATTTCTCTTAAAAATGTATTTTTGTTTTAGTCAACTGACAATATCTATTGTTGTTTCAGATACGTTGCACAGCTATAACTAAGAAAAGTTCCAGCCGTCACCGCTTAACGTAAGTTCAGAACAAACTCACTAAGCCAACGAGATGACTCCAAAATGTAGTTATACAGAAAGAACACGCGTTCTAGTTTCATAAAGCTTTAACGTCTACCCTTTGGTTGATAGATAGTGGTATACAGAAAAGTTATTCGAAATATTAGCTCCAAAAAACCCCACTGTCACTCTCCCAAAAACTCAACTGTGGGCATTGTGTTCTATTTAAACAATGACATGCAAACTTCTGTTCGTTTTCCAATAGCAATAACTGTGGCGTATTGGTTTTCGATTAATATCGATATTCGTGAACTGTATCGATGTATGACGAGCGTTCCTACAGCGGTTTAGTTATTTGTTTTTTGAAATGTGACTCATCCATATCGAGATGTATCGAGTAATATCGATATTTAAAAACTGTATCGAAGTATGACGATGCCTCTGTATAACAGTTTTGTCTTTTGTCATTTTTTTTTTGTATGTCGTAATGAATTTTACGTATTAAACAACGTAATATTAGACAGAAGGAATGCTCAGGTTGTAATGCTGAATGTATTAGGTGTATATTTAATAATTCAATTAATAATTAATCACGAAAATAAGATTGATACTTTTAAAAAATTTTAATACAATTTTTTACAATATTTAATTTATAATCTATACTTAACATTTTACACATCGTGTAGCTACATAATTATACTTTTTCGTAATGTTCAGGTTTAAACACTGGGTTGAACACAAAGTAAGACACGAAGAACTCAAGGCTTGACTCGTTAATAACGACAGTCACTGAACGGTTCTATTATAGGTTGATTGAAAGCCGGAAGACGAGATGAGTCGTACGTACAAACCATTCGTTTCCCCTTTTAATTAAGAACGTGCAAAGAACTCGACCGCATTCAGCCGTCCAACATTATAGTGTAACCATACTTTATTCATACACATATATGTATCAACACTACAAAAGAAATTTTTTAATAGAAAATAATTGGAAATATTGGTTGAATTTTTAAGGTTTAATTGTAGTACTTAGGTACCTAAAAAAATATAAAACAAATTTTCATCGGTTTTTCTTACTTGAAATTTCCAGTAGTAACTGGAAGTCTACATTAATGCCAGTTGTATGGCAATAGGCTCACCATCTATTTCATGGGACGTATAATATCTGTTAAAAAATTTGGCTACCGACTATACTCTTCTGCCTACGCCTTCGGTGAAACACAAGCATGTTGTTATGGTATAATTATTCATTTAAAGTAAAATGTATACTTTCGTACGCTTTTTTTGCTTTTCGCTTTAAGTTTCCTATTGTTTTAAAAAAATATAGTAGGCATAATATGTCACCATTGTAATGTCTTTTAGAATGTTTTCTTTCGAAATCCAAATTTTGTATGCAATCCCTAAATAAAGGTAGTAAAAAGTTACAGCATTCGTATGAGTACGGGAAAAATTCTTAATAGATTGTTTTGAGTTGATGATTAATGAATTTAGTATGAACATCAATGAATTACTATACGCATACAACATATACATAAAATGCAGATTCACACCGGATCTAACTCCCACGTACAATAAAATAAACATTGTTAGAGACAAATCAGCACCGTCATGATATTTTATGTCGGGGGACGCATATTTTAATATAAAATAATGCAAATTATTTGTCCATTCATCGGAGACGTGTTCAAAGCGGTTTTTTAGAGGAAAACATGAGACCCGTATATCTCAAATGTTGTATAGATTTTCTCGATTTACTTAGTGTATTTATTAGTTATTACAATAACAACAACTCCGGCCTAGCTCAGTCCACTGCTGGACGTAGGCCTCCCCTAACGAGTGCCGTCGCGCCCTGTCCTCGGCTTGTCGCATCCAGCTTCTGCCTGCAGCTTTTCGCAGATAATATAATGTTTTATTAATTATTATTATTATTATAAAATTATTTTATAAGAAGTAGGGAAAGTAATAAAATAGTAGATATAAATACTCTGACAGGTACACAAAAAACCAGAGCTATTTTTTAATATAATGATTTCAGATTAATAATAAAAAAAAAATGAAACTCTTTTTCTCAATAAATATAATATTTATTTTTAAATGTTCACACAAACATATTATATTCATGTTCCGTTATAATCAAACAGTTCATTGAAGGTAATAATTTTATATTTTCCCGACAAAATTACAATAATTTCACCTTGCAACATCCCGCCTCCCCGATGGGGTTAGAAAGAAGCAAATGTTGTTACAAATTAATTACATTGAAATTTTATATACATCTGTTGACATATAATTGCCATTTTTCCCAATATATGAATTAGACGGACTAATATATTTATTATTACATGTTACATTGGTTAATTTAATAAAAGGTATATAAAAAGATTAGATTAGATTAGAAAAATGTTACTCTAATTATTTATAGCATTTTGTAATGTTATATCTTTTTTCGTTCGTTGTTTTATTATATTGTTTTCATATTGTCCATGACCCATATTTTACGGGACAACTTCGAACAAATATGTCCATAGCTTTGGCATACAACGTTTCAAAGGTTATTAACGGCTGTGTAGGGCGCGAAGGCCATTGCCATGTATTGATGAGTTGTGTAAATAATATTTTGGTTGGTAAATAATAATAATAATAATATTTTGGTATGGTGTTTGTTATCTTTCTATACTTTGAGCCCATTGATAAACGTGCTTGAAGCGTACGTAGCCTTGTAACGCTGGGATATCAGAATTTATATGTTTTTGGCTACATTTAATACTTTAGTCTTTCCTTATTTCAATCGAATAATTTAATGTTTTTTTTTATAATTACTTTAAGATCGCTTGAAAACTAGCATGGGGCATTTTTTCAATCTGTGACATGATGTGTTTTGCTACTGTGTTTCAATCTGTGACATTGATATTATTTTTTTAATCTGTGAAGTATGTGAATTAACGAAAATAAGTATTGGGAGCTAGTAAACTTTCTTTAAGCGCCAACGAGTATTCGATAATACCTAATGTTAAAACTGATGTTCGTAGTTATAAAGGTCACGTGAAGTATCATAATATCCCTATTAATTCAATTGAATAAACGCGAGTGGAAATTATCTGAGTTGTCTCTAGTGGGAATATCCAACTGATCTTGAAGCTGTACGATTGTTTCAAGATCTTGATTTAATTAATTTATATATGCATATTATTAAAATAAAGATCACACGTACAAGCTTAAATCAATCATTGAAATATTTTTAACATTATGGCCATACTTCCTCCACGAAGGTAACAAAAACCGTAAAAACCATGTCCATTAATTGTTTCGGTTCATCGCCTACAGCTGAAAGGTACATCACTATCAAAAACGATTTAGATAACTGATTGCGCTAATGACTGATAGTAATCATATATCATGTCCATTTCAAACCCTGTCTTAAACTATGATGCTCTGTGGTTAGAAATACGGGTTGGTCACTAAAATATCTATTTAGGATAGATTCGATTTTATTAGAAAGCTCAACTTACGGATAACATTGTCATTATTTTCTTAATAATAATAATAGTCTAGTGTACTATACTCCTCTGCCTACGCCTTAGGGGATTACAGGCGTGATGTTCCGTTTTTTTTTAATAATAATCTACGGAGTGATGCATTTAGAAGAAGCTGACAGGTTTGCAAGGATAGAGATATATGATACTAAATGCTCTCTGCCTACTCCGTAAGGGGCATAACGTGACGATATAATAATAATTATCACTATACTTATTACCTAAGTATATTTCCTTTTGATTATCATAAGAATTCAGCCTCTCTATAAGTATCAGTGGATACATGATTTTTATAATGAAACGGCATTTCAATATAAATGTATTGCTAACATTAGTCCATTATTTATCACACACAGCAGCCGTAATGTTCCATGAATAAACACATTGTATCGTTATTTTCAAAGTTGTTCCAGATATAATTAATGGACCTCCGCGTATGGATTATTTATATAAGTATAGCACAATACATAATATATGTACTGGTTATGCTAATAAAATATTTAATACATTGCAATATAAAATAATGAACTCTATTTTCGTCCAAAAGGAAATAAGACGCGATAAAAAAATTCAATTCAATAATTATGACTAGCAAAATAACAAGTAAACAAAACCAGTAAGCAAATACACCGTATTATAAGGTATACAGTCGTGACAAACAACTTTAATAAAATAACGTCGCTCTGTCCATTATTCAAAAGACATAATTAATATTGTATATAATACATTATGTATTCTCTATGTACGATCATAATGTCACACTTAAGGTTAAAGAGTTAGAATTAAAGGCTCATACGAAATATTACATCGTACACTTAGTTCGGAAATTACGTGCCAATGCCAAGTACTGTCTACGGTTTATAAAGCCACAAATTAATTTACCCCAATTCACTTTACTTCGATTAAAAACTTAAGACATTAAACTAGTGCCGTCTGTTATACTAATTAACAAGAAACAATAACATATCACATATCATCACGCTGGGTCCTTACGGAGTAAGCAGAGAGATATACCTCTATCTTTACAGATCAAACGTATTATTTTAGATACATCAATCATTTTCTTTACACACGCCGGTGCCGGAGATTTTACTCCCCCGTAATTATCTATTAATCCCCGTATACACATAATATCAAACACTTTGATTAAACAATTGATGTATCGTAATTCGTTTAATCACTGATTGTATCGTAAGCTTATACTAATCTGTATATTCAAATTAATTTAGTTATTCCAATCAATTGCATTCAATAGTCACCTATTGTCTCATACGCATTGAAATAAGAAGTGTAAGTGTGGTAAAATACGATTATTGTGTGGTAAAATGTGTAAACAATGAATTTCAAAACTGTTATAATACCACCGGGTGCGTTGTTTAATATTGTTTAAGAGAAACATTGTCTTCTAACGTGATAGACAGTCAGACAAAATATTATGGACAATATTTCTTGTACTATATCAATAGAGACTCCGGGAACGCCATCCGCACATTGTTGTAGTACACAGAAGCTAGACGAGTTCATATGAAAGACGTTTTTTAATGAACAATAATAACGACATTTATTTTTTCTTTCGTTTACTTATGAATATAGAACAGGTACATATAATCTAAATTCCATATAGATGTTTGCTATTATGCCCGCCATCATCAATAGTTATGTGATTATCATCAAAATGAGGAACCGAACATGTCACTACATGAGCTACTATCAACGCCTGTATATAATATCAAATAGATTAAAGAGATTATTGATACTGTATCTATCTGCCATATTTGTCCTGACGGAATATAGCAATGTAAGCAGTGCTATTTAGGGACGGAAATAGATCCAAATGATATATGTACATATTACATTTGCAGACGCGACAAAAATACGACAATGCTTTTGTACACACAAAAAAATCTCGGATTGCGTGAAGACGGAACAAAGTGAAAATTACACCAGTATAGAAAACAAGTCAATTGAATGCTTGTAATTCTGTAACTTTATAAATTCATTTTTGTTCTTATTTAATAGCAATTTATACACAGTTGACTCGTTGTAATGAACTAAGTTGTTCTTGAGTAAGCACTCTCCGTAACCGTACTTTATATAAACTTATATGACACGAAAGCAAACGTTAATATTGAGGTCTTGAAACGTTCGAAGTGTGGCGAAGTTGAGCATTTTAAATAATTCGCTTCTGGAAAAATTGTTCTTGTAACAACCGGAATAAGAACTGCGCTTTTCCGGTTGCTCCCGAAGCTACCAGTTTTAAAAGTTGGGTTCTCAATTTATTCTTACATGCATATTTACTTACTTACTACGCTGGCTCAGCGACCCGAAGTGGATCTTGGCCTCCGACATCAAAGTACGCCATTCTTCCCTA
>DWED01000609.1:0-10766 GCA_018245795.1 Protelbella ruficauda | reverse complement strand
CAATGGATATTAAAGAATGTTCCGGGATAGTCCTGCGAAGTTAAGCGTATTCATTCGCAAAAAAAAAACCTTATGTCGTCTATCTTATGACACACCAGCTTGCAACACAAAAATGTTAACGCCGATAGCCCCCGCAGCCGAGCTACCTTTCAGCGACTTATATTCTACCGAGTTCCTTTTTCAATATTCGAAGAGAATTCATAACAATACCATCGTGATGATAACCGAGCATACTTTGATCCATGTTGCTACATGAGGTTAAGAAAAAATGAAAATACAAATGAGGAATTTAAAATTACTTAAGTGAATAGCGTTAGATGAATAGTCTATCAAAATCTTCATAAAGAGACAATTGCATATGTATAACAATGTTTGTTAAAGTTAAAATGCAACTTGGAGCAGTTATAAAAAAACTATTTTAGTTAAAATTAATTACGAATGGTAGTAATATACAAAAAAGGAAAGTTGTAGAATCTTTTAATATGTAGGTCGTTACTAACCACAGCATCTTCTAACTCTCACTAATTATGGCGGATTATACGGTCCATGACTTTTCCGAGTTAAAAATAAGAGAGTGGAAATACACCACCTCAAATATTTCATATGCAGAACTAAGGACCCTCATTGAAGACTTTAAGAATGCCTTTATAACACCTGGGGACACAGTAAGTCAAAATTTATGTCCATAAAGCACTTAAGATAAAGTTGCGCGAGCTAAAAAATAAATAGTGTCAGAACAACTCTGAACTTAAGTTCTTAGCTCACAGCAATGAAATGGCAAAATTTTTAGCAAATATCAGAAACTGCTTTTGGGTTTACGCTGCATAAAACTCTTCTTATACGCTCTTGCGATCAGCAACAGTGTTCAGCAACAGTGGGCCTTGAAGATGTTCTCGCAAAACAGACTGATCTTTTTAATGAAGGGCTGAGTCTCTTACAGGATAAACCGAATTTACATTGAGGCATGATTTTATTTAATTTTTAATCACTCAACAATCCCCCAACCGAAACGGATGTAGATGGTCCTCCATAATTCGTCAGGCTGTATAATGTTGGATCTCCTTTAAAAAACTAAATCCGTGATTAAGACGACTTCAACAAATGTGCATATCGTATGTATTCGGGCACAAATATAAAAAAACAGGCCTTTGAACTTAGACGAAAAATTTGGGAAACAAAATATTCCTCAGCAGTCGAGGACGTGTGTAAGTTACATATGGCAAGGGGTGCCTCTTTAGCTCCAGTTTCTATAGAAGACTTTCACTTCCGAGCGTGGAAGGAGAGATACATTCTCACGACCTTAATATACGCTTCAGAAGTGTAGCTGACGAAGTCCTTCTGGACATTTCGTGTGATATTTGGCCAAACAGAGGTAGCGTTGAAGCTGTGCTATATTTCAATATCATGTCAGGATCCTTATAATTGTTTTATCGAACTCATAAAATCGATTGACCGGTCGGTTGATAAAGAAATCTGCAAACATTATACGGTAGCTCCATAAAGAAATTTTGTCAGAATTTGACGAAGACAATAAGTTTCCAGATCAATTTCCTGTTAGCAATGGCGTCAAACAGGGAGGTGTAATGACATCAATACTTTTTGAAGTCTATATGACCACAGTCACCAAAGAAGCTTTGCAAGGCAGTAGTTGCCAGATTGTACTTAAGACAAAATTTGACAAATGATTAATCGTCATATATTGATTCAAAGCTAAAACTAAAATCCAGCAGTGTTCGATATTCGGTATTCAGTAATTACTATGATAACGATATTATTACATGCTTTATATTAGCTTCAGTTTTATATAATATGTAAGATCATAAGGAAATATTTTAATAACAGTTTCACTTACTTCCGGAAGTCCAATTTATTTTAAATTTTGCACACATATTAAAAGCCAATGACAGTACAATATTTTCATACTTAAAATATAATTTTTCGGTTTTGAACAAAATGCGATTATGAAATAATTTGCACTACGGGAAATTACGGGGGCTTATTCACATAGAAAAAGTACAAATACAAAACGTAATGTAATTGTAAAATAATGGAATCGTATACCGCTCCACATTTACAGAAGGGTGATGTATGATGACAGCTTCTCCAATTTACTCACACTCACTTACATAATTTTTTGAAAACAGAAATATACTAATTTTCTCGTGAATATATGTACGCATTTACTTTTAATTGAGCATAATTTATAAAATATATTTAACCGGTGTACGAGTAAAGTCAGATAACAGTTTGTGAAAGATAAGAAGACATTAAAAATATTGCGACAGTATGTATGTTGGCGTAAAAGAAAATGCTAAAGTAATTACAAAACACGTAGCGCGCCGACAACAAAGACGAACATGCTGATGATGTGTGGACGAATTCATTTACCTACATCAATGCGGTAGCTGCAGGTATTTTGCGAAATGATTCATTGCGTAACAACTTACTGTTAATTGTGTTTCATTTAATAATGCGGGAATATAACGCGATGTTTTATTACTAAAATCGAAATTGTATAAAAAACATTCCATCGCAACAACCCCAGAGCAACTTTACCTGCATAATGAATAAAGCCAAAGTAATTACAAAATGCTAAGTAAGTAAACTAGATATATAAGTAGTGTACACACCAGCTACGGATGAATTTGTTTACATCAACGCGGTGACTGCAGGTTCTTTTTAGAAAGTGTCGGTAGGTATTAAGGATCATAAATTATGTTCTCCTTTTCAATAGCGAGAAACTGGGTCGTTACGGCAGGTGGGGTTAGCGGCGACATGTCGCTTTTACATTAATATAGTTCATGACATGTTTACGCCACATATTATTCATTCCTACAAAAACGAGCAACTCTATCAAGGGTCGTGGAGTGTCGAAATATTATTTAAAAGCCTTTATTTAGAACCATTAATCAATATTGTGTTATTGAAAAGTTCTGTCTTAAGTAACTTATAACTTATTTGAGTAACATAATATTGTTGACGTAAATAGTATTAATTTTCATAAATAAGATGTTAACTAGATAAAGCTTTTAATTTAAAATAATTTGGTTACAAGTTGTATTGTCAAAGATGACCGATGAAAAGCCCGTTATCATTATGTGTGAGAAATTTAAAGCGAACCTCGAGAATTTAATTTTGCAACTAGAGCAACGGCGTAATTTAATTAAGAAATAAGGAGAATATTATAATTACAATGACGAATGTCACAACGCGACAATATTGATTTCCTAGGAGAACTACTTAACTAATATTTCAGTGGTATTCATTCTCATTGATCATAGTGTCTACAGAATTGATTATTTAAGTTTAATATCTTAAAGAAAACAAATAAAGCCGGCCGCTGCAACATAAAGGGAGTGCTGTCAGCATTACTTTTGTCACAGACATATTTTTGTATATTTAAAAAAATTAAAAAAGTTATCGTCAAATACTAAATAACAAAAAAAAATTCAAAGTATTGACTAGTTGGTGTTAGCGATTCGTGGTACTTACTCACGTACGGTTTAACGTATTGTCCGTCTTTATATTCATCCTAATATTATATGTAACTGATATTTATAATTGTTCCCGATAACTTCAAATTGAAAGGAAAATAGTTTTTCTAATGCGATATTTATCAATTTTGCAACGAAACAAATATGTGTTCATTAGGCCTTTTCCTATTCTAGTTCAGAAGTACCAACTCAGTTCAGGTGTGATGGTTATGGTGGTGGAAGATCAGACCGTTTATTACGTGTTACGTTGATAATTTGAGTACATTTATTAACACAGTCATGTACACAATCCAGATACCTAATTTCTTAGAAAATGTAATGTTTTAGGATAGGCCTGGATATTAGACGTATTGTTTTAAATGAAAATAACAGTTTACAAATTTATTTATTATATAAATACAAAAGCGTGACGAGTGGAAATTTACCACAAATAAGGGAGACAACGTTTTTGACGATCAAGGAGTTATACGAGCACAAAATACATACGAAAAGAAAATATATAAACTATCATCCCGATGGGAAGCAATAAGTGATTACACGAAAGACGTAACAATAGGTAATCTTCCGCGAATTGCCTTCGCACCAAGCTCTGTAATTGTAACCAGAAATGGAATGCAAATATTGAAACTGTGGACCTATGCAGTAAGATGCTTTTTATTCAGCGGCACGCCTGAACTAATACTTCGCAACCTACCCATATACGAAGCTGGCTGTTCCATCAATTAGTGAGACTTTCTTTTTTGGCATGCTGGTTTGGGTTTGAAATACTCGTAGTTATTAGAACCTAAAAATATTTAAATCTGTACCCATTTGTGTATTGATTTAAATGTCTTCACGACGTAATATCTTAATGAAGTCCTGGATGCTACACATCCGGAGTCATGAAGTATAGTTTTGTGGACTGTGGTCGAATACCTCTCGATCAGTGTATCTTATGATATACATAGGTGACAGAAATGAGAAAGCAAAGAAAATATGAATGCGTAGGTGTATTTACGGTGTTGTCATTTCTAAAACAATTGTTCTTTTTATCCCTGCGTAGAGTTATGTCTTGAGGTCGTCGTTATAAAAGGTAATTAGTTGTTGTAGTAACTAGTTTTTGTATTTGTAACACCTAATTAAGTTATAATTTTATGAACTTAAGTTTTCGCGTATAAATAAATGCTAAATTTAATATGATAATTTTATTGCGGCTTCCGTGTATTTTACAAAGAACTAATGGACAGAATGAAAAGAATAAGTTTTATGGCAAAGCGAAAGACAAAGATAATTCCATGTTTATTTTGCAAACATGAATGCTTTCGGGCGACGGAAAAACTGTCCGGTTATTTGCCATACTCCCATCGTGTTGAAAATTGTGACCAGTTCGAAATATTAATGAATTTATGTAGTTTCGCAGCTAGCTTTAGTGAAAGTAAGCATTCTAACCTTACCTGGTAACCGCGTAATATCTGCTGATGTGAATAAAAGTTTACAGATATAAAATACTTACTTCACTTTTTATGTTTTTAGCCCAAATTTTAGTAACAATTAGGGTTTTGTTACTGGATAACATTTTTTGTTCCCTATTTCTAGTTAGGAACTGTTTCCTGTTCCCTAGAATAGGACAGAATTTCTAACTTATTTGATTTGGTATTATTGTTAGTACATAACCAGAGAATTAAATTATTTTGAGTACGTCATCACAGCACAGTGGCCCTTGTGGTTTAAACTCATATGTATGCATGACCGACGGAGCAATGTGAAGTCCGACCAGGTATCGGTACTGATATTTCATTAAAACATTTCCAAAGTTCGTTGAGCGATCAATATATTTTTCTCTTTTCTAGTAATACTTGCTCACGATTTTCCTGCAGTCGGTTGTATTTAGTATTTTTTAAACGATTCAGAACGAGTCTATAATTATTAATCGGTACATCATGTCTCTTAACCGATGCACTGGTTCCGATGTCGTTTTACTTCGCAAGAAGAAAAAGTAACATTTTCTCTTTAAAGTTCTGTAAGTGCTTGCGTTTTATTATATTCACGCTGCAGCTCGAATGGAACAAAAGGATTGTAACATACAGGGCTTGGCGTACCTATATCGATTATGGATGGATTATGGATTACGTCCATACGTACGGGTGTCTGTAGTTGTGTGTAGCTAACAAAATAAATTTAGTATCAATTATATAATCAATGTTATATTGGAAGTATACGAGGGCGACGGTTCATTAGTACCGACTATGGACTACTGATAATGATATCGCGTCCAGCAGTTGCAAACGCGGCTGCTCAACAAGAGATCCTAGGCTCGATCCTTCGGTTGGAAATAGAGTTTTTAGGTTTTTCGAACTTGAAATTCCCAGTAGCAGCTCGCGTTTGGGTTTGTGTAACTATTGAATTTTGGGAGTACCACACGCCTATGCCTATCTCGTCGAGGAAATATTGGCTTAATGTTATGTTAACGTATAAATTATAACCGATCGTTAACGCTAATAATGGGTTTATGATTTTGGAGACTTGTTTAAAGTTGCATTTATATGTAACCATAGAGTTACCGTTTACAGTCATCACACCTATATTGTTACATGGGTCATATGGTAGATAATGTCAGCGTGTTTTATTCGAAATTTTACAGATATTATACATTTAGAATTATATACCTAGTCTCTAAAAACCTTTGGAAAATAACACCACTTAAAATGTGAATAATACCACATAAGATACAGAATACACGTACTAAGTATTGAAATTATTTTTAATAATAAGGCGAATTTTTCCTGTAACTGAATTTTCACGGAAAAACACGTTATCATTACTTGTTAGAGACGCCTTATTTAATAAATTACTGCTTATTATAATATCTTTGAGTGAATTAAGATCACATAATTTAATGAGCAGTTGAAATGTGTTACAATATTGTTCTCTATTTTACCTCGAAAGAAAAAAAATTCAACATCACGCCTGTAATCCCCGTAGGGATGGGCAGAGGAGTGTCGTACACTCCCACGTTTCACCAGTTACATGTAAATCTCATGGAATAGTGGTGGTTACCTCAAAAGAATATCGGTAATTTTCGTTGTCAAAAGCGATTTGAAAAAAAAAACGATACATTGTTTGAATTTACAGAAAAAAAGACTATTTTGGGCTGGTATCATCTGTCGTAGAACGGATAACCATTGGAGTAGCCGTATTCTGGAGTGAAGACCACGCACTAGCAAACGTAGCGTATGCGAGCGAAGTGGCTGTTACGAGAAGTAGTTGGTAACGAAAACCGATTGAGTTCAGTGGCATTCGACTGGAGAGGTATAGACCTCTTTCGGTCCAGTGCTGGACATAGGTCCAGCAGTGGACCGAAAGAGGTTGATGATGATGAAGACTGCTTTACGTAACTGTTCTAACACTGAAACTTAAGCTTTTTAAGCTGCTTATCAACATGTTAAAATGAAGTAAAATGCTAAAAGACAATGGGTAAGTAAGTAAGACGGAAAATATCCACTGACAATCGAACAATAATTTTATTTATAAAGCAATTACAGCAGTATTGAAACATGCCTTATTATTCATCTTGAAAATATACCGTGTATTAAAAGTGCAAAATTTCTATAGGTATAAAAAATATTTGGCCCAAAAATATTTGTAATCACAAATCCGGGAATAAAGCTGAATGCTAAAAATACTGGTATGCTTTTACGTATAAAAATATTCTAGTGGAAAATCCGAAGAATCGCAGGAAAGCAAATGATATTTCATTTTAAAAATATTTTATTATAAAAATACTTCAAATAGGTTTCTTGTCAGTAATAAGCTTCTAGTTTTACATAAAATAAAGTCAACTATCATCTAGATATTACTCAGGAAAACTAGTTATAAGATGAGATTTAAGTTAAACAGATTATTCGACATTTCATTGGACATGATAACGTTATAAAGTTTATTTTTATTGCAAGACACAACAAAATGAAAAGTTTTAAATAATAATTGTATATTACAAAATTAAATAAATGTAAGCAAAATACATAAATATGTGCGTTTTCGCCAAATTTTACACGTGTTCTAAGTATGACATTGTTCTTAGATTTGCTTGTAAATTTGAAATGAAAAAACCGTGCAAAGATATGAGCAACAAATTCAGACCCATGTCTTCTAAGCGGCACATGTCTGCCAGATTTATACGTATCTAAAAGAAAATGTCTTCGGCTGCGAACGCTTTTATTGAAATTGGCTGCATTACCATAATAATATTAGAGGGATTGGCAGCCATCGGCGAAGTGTAAAATCTTACTATACCACGCGTTGTTATCTTCTCGAAATACTGAAATCTACCTACATTTCTCCTCGTGGCATTGTGGCGAATTCGATTACTCCATCTTTTATATTCGAGTTTTGTTACGTGCTATTTGGAAATTGAATATACTGTTTTAGTATAAAGTTGCTATATATCTCTTGTTTTATATCGGTGTTAATATCATCGTATTTGCCTCGGAATTTTATTAGACAAAGGGAAATAAATTAGTTAAGAAACTGAGAGGGTTGTTTGCATCGTATATATGTCCTCATCTCGAAAATGGATGACGACCATGTTGCCTCCATATTCCTGAAATTAGCGAATACACTTCTTTGTCAACTTAGAAAAGAAGTATAATTAAAAATGACTGTATGCATGGATTACCTCTCCTACATCGGTGTAAATAAAAATTTCGCTAATTATTATTTCATTAACTTTCATTAAAAATTGTTGCTTCCACAACATTATTTATTAATTATTATTAAACTATATAGCAATGGAACAAATTAAAAATATACACAGCTCATACACGTAACACGTAACAATTAAATTATCATGTATGGATTTCCACACACTAGGCAGTAAATCTGAACAATATAAACGAAAATAAATCGTCCCAGCTTTTAAATATTCACTTCCATGAATACGAAAGAGATAAACTCGTTCTTATTAAAGGTCGAAATCACAATAGCATAAAAACCCCCAAACGTATTGTACACGTATATCATATTGGTATGGTTCACGTCACGCGCCCTCCAACCCGCCATTACTCATGACCAACCAAAAGAGACCTCGGCAAAAAGAATAAACACAACTTACAAAGGAACAAATGGCAACACTTTACGTGTCTCACAACTTAAACGTCCTTAGAGAAATGGAATTCTAGATAATGTTACTATTCGTCTCCGCTAAACGCAATATTATATCTAGTTTTGGAAAAACGCGCTGTACATTATTTAGTTGCGGACGTGAGGAGCACTCGATTAATGTTAAGTGCACTAGTGTAGAAATTTCTAGAAACCCTTAGGAACTAATACCAAACTGGTTTATGGAGAGAAACATAAAAATAGGCAATGTTATTTACTTACAATATTAAATTACGCAAAGTAATCAATTTACTACTCTTTATTTTACAACGATACAAATCATTTCCATGTGTATAATAAAAGTATATATTAGAAGTTGTTCTCGAATTCCAAAACTTATTATAAAATTATATTTACATACATTTAACTACAAATACAACACACGGCCCGTCGATAGCATACAGTATGTAGCGGTGCAAGAATCCATTCTATGCGACCCCAACAGGCATGCCTATATCTTAAAGGAGGCCTATGTCCAGCATTGGACGATGTTCACGTTATATTATGTATTCCACTTGATACAGTTGTAATTATTAGATTGGTGGAAGTGTTCTAATAATTAATATTTATCTGTTGAAACTGTGTTATTAAGAAAAGTGTCAAAACGTTGTTAACGGTGAATCTTTTTGCTGTCTTTCTTGAATTCTCTCATTTGCTTAGTTTTTTACACCTACACATACTAATGTTGCCAATGACTACGCCCGATAGGAATCAACTAGCATCAGAAGTCCTAATTCCGTGTTTGGCAAATTAAGAATAGAAAACAATTATGTTCTTGTCGGCATATAAAAATATGTAGGCTAAATCTTGATTATACGGTTCATACGTGCGGCCAATACAATGGCAATGTACGGCCTTTACACAAGTTATAAAAATGAAACGGATTTCTGGATCAAGGAAAACGTTAATGTAATTATTAGATATAAAAATCGGTCAAGTAACTCAAACACAATGAATGATCGGGGAATACAACAGATTTCTTTTATACCAAACCAACCAGCTTTCCAGTTAAAATGGGATGTTTTGAAGAGAAATCGGAACAATGACCGGTAGAGCACCGCAAAGCTAAGTTCGTACTGAGGCTGTCCGGTCGTGACAAAAGAACAATGCCCGACCCGGATATTTGAGGGAACATAGGCAAGTTGTGTTTTTCTTCATACACTACTCGTATGTAGTCTTAGTTCAGATTTACTAAAATGTATGTGAAAAGAAGCAGCACCATACACGACAAAAAGCTTCCAAGAAGATTCGCGTATAAAAAATTAAATAGCATATCGGAAAATCAGTTCGGAAATCAGTAAGTCACCCTACATCAATCTAATTCTTGAATGAGAGGCATATCCCAATGCATAGGTATTAACAAAATACGAATCTAACTTTGCCCCAATTGCTGTAGCCTAAATGCTAAAAAAGAAAATAGTATAGAGGTAATACAATTTTAAATTAACAAATTTAAAAGTGACATTTCATTGGTGATAAAATGTTGTATGGAGGTCCCATTAAAGTTTACATGAGTGAAGTCACAGGTAACGGCTATTAGTTTACACATTACTTGACAAACAAAACTTAAAATTTTACAATCTGTATTTATATTATGATTTATAAAATTGTAATTCATATGACAAAAAAAAATTCTTGTAAATACTAAAATATAAATACTCAAGTGTAACCAACCATTTGCGCAATACTGTCATTATTTTATCTATCCTCACTCCGCTATAACTTTTCGCATGATATATAACGCGAAAATGAACAGACAACATAAAAAATTGAGTTAGTTTAGTATATCTACTCGTATGTCATCATTATACATACAAACACTTAACCTACGTATACACATCTATAAAGCTGTTGGTAGTTAAATATTGCATCTCCCCGGAGCGACGTAGAGCAATTCCTGTTGTCGAATTGAGTCAGCATACAATTTCAAACTCGATTAACAAGTCAATACTCAAATCGCGACGTGTTGGTCGCGTTGAGATTTGACATTTAAGTTGTTTTAAAAGATAACCACACATTTGTCACACAATTGTCTAGCGCGTCATTCAATAGTGTATATTCGACTATCGAAAGCAGCAGTAGCAGTCGTTCGTACTCCGCGGCGGGTATTTCGCCGCATGGATACGAGTCTACGGG
>DWED01000608.1:0-10768 GCA_018245795.1 Protelbella ruficauda | reverse complement strand
TAAATGAGTAGTGGGGATAGCAGTAAAACCCTAAACAACAGTTGTCAGAGCTCACCATTTTAATTAATTATCGGTATATTTTTCTGGTTAAAAATGTACGAAAATGCCTTTATTTTCAAGTGTACGGATAGAACTCGCATGTCAATTAAATGGATGAATAAATAATTGCGTGAATGAATATAAGAAAACGGACTAAGAAATGAACAAATCAATTGACAATAATGTAAGCATACCGAACATTCAGGTGTTGACAGTTTTTGGATTTCAATACACTCTAATTTCAAATATTTCTTAAAAGTAAAAATTTTCGTACTTCATTTTAAAATGTTTTGACGTATCTGACCCAATATCTGACAAATGTGAATATCATGATACGAAACGAGATTTGTACATTCGGTATGATATTATGATACCTCTATACCTATGATATTATGATAGATGATACCTCACTACGCTGAGTGGGAGGTCATCAAGAAGAAGGTCGGTTAGCTGCGTAACTAACCCGCTATCTCGAAGAAACATTATTATTATTTTTAGTCACACCAAGTATCTTACGAGGTTGTCAAAGAGAAACAAGAGCCAAATGACTGTCCTGACAGACCTGACGTGCTTCTTCTACATTCATTTATTCACTCCGAATAAAGGCGTGAGTTAACCCGTCAGTAACATTTAATTATTAATATTTAATTCTTATGTGAGCGTAAACTAATTATTCGGCATTACCTGCGTGTCTGGTGGCGTCTTAAACTCTCTTACGTAAGACGAGATGTATTGAACAGTTCATTCATACCACTTTCGCATAATGATAACATCGATTATTTACAATTACTGCAGGAAGTAGTTTCTCTTCGTGTGTTACATGAGATATCGGTATTAAGGATAATTAACATGACGCTCCTGCGTATTTAAATAAATAACGTAATTTCACGCCTGTGTTTCCTTGAAGAGGTAGGCAGGGGAGTATATTATTGGAATATTTCGTCTCTTATGTTATCCGCCCAACGCAGTCTTGAGTCTATTACCACAGTTGGGCACAATACGAGGTTCCGAATTGCTACTAGGAATTTCTAACTAAAAAAAACCAATGAAACTTTTTCCGATCTGAAGTTCGACCTCAGGACCGCTCGCTCAGCAGTCGCGTTTCCAACCGCTAGATCGAGGAACTCAAAAAAGTATCGATAGTTTGATGATTTAAAATTCAGCCTCGTATTCATCGGGTTTAAATTCTAGTTCTTCAAGGCACGTGAAGTTTGCTAATCCGAATTTAGCTATTGGGACAGGTTAAGACATTGAACCTTCTCATTCAGACAGGAGACCCGTGTCCAACAGTGGAATGATAAAAGGGATGACGATATTAAGTGCTAGTATAAAATGATAACTACACAGCCCAACGAATGAAGTCGGTATGCAAAAGTTCACAAAGTCAGGGTCGAGAAACCAGTTCAGGTTGATATTTTTTTGCCCAATGCTGACCTCCATTATTTCATTTTGGGTCTGTATATATGTAGTAGGCAACCAAACTTGATTCAGTGCTTGTAATAAAAATGACCTGTTTGTGGTTATTGTTACAATGTCATGCCAACTCCCTCGCTGGGTGGACAGAGAGCACCGAGTACCAATTATCTACTTAAACATTACACATGCTGGTTTTAGAGACTTCTGGTACCCCCATCAGCTAGCATCTGACCTATTTGGTCAAGTTAGGCGAGTGTTCTTCCACGTGGAATTTGCATTTTAGACATTCTCATTTGAATTTTTTTAAATAATACTTGTAGTCAGTGACACCAATAAATCAAAATTGATGACCCCAACGAGTCTACTATTATAAAGAATCTTCTAGAAAGAGGTTTCGAAGATCATGCGTACGAAAATGTGAATATTCTTCCTTCATATATCCTACATACCTCATATCCTTGTAAGTAGGTATATGCGTTGCGAGCGTGGGAGCGGTGTATATAACTCGATACATTAATATATAGGCATATCTAAGTGCTGAGTTGACAATGCGCGGTATGTACAATTCCCAGCAGACAACCTTGGAGCAGAGGCTGGTCACGAACGCATACCGAGTGTTCTCAATATACTGGTGATATTTAACAATGTCGCATTCGACTGAAGATATTCCATTTGCTGTACGTATTTGTTGACAGTATTATCATATAGTCAAGCTAGGTTTCTTACAGGGCAGGCTGAGCTCACAGAATGCCAAATATCTCTATATGTATTTTCAGACCTGATGCTCTTCTCCGAAATTCATCACACTTTATGATTCTTTCTGATTTATTTGATTCTATACCTATATAATATAAATGTATATAGATATAGGTTGTATTCTCAAACAGATGTTAACGATTTTGGCGGGTATTTTTATCCTTTTACTAAATCTTGTCGGTCAAACTTTTAAGGTCAAGCAAAACAATTGCCTTGCTGAAATAACTTCATACTTTTATTTCTATGCTATAACATTATAATCAATACATAATTTAATCATAAGTGACATTCATTTATTTTTCTAAATTTGAAAAAATTTATTAATAATAAATTTTGTTATTAACAATGTATGTTGATTGACACTGGCTATCGAAATAAAACCGTAATGTATTAAAAAAAAACAAATCATTATGATTTTGTTTTAATTTTAGATTACATTTTTTATGCGCTGCATATCCATCTTTATACGTTATATACTTTATACGCTCTTTATACGCTCCGTGTTTATTTAACAATTTGACATTAATCCAATCACAAATTACAGGAAATACTTTCATCTCAGAATACTTCATCAAGAATTTTATATAGAAGAGTTCGGTCTCGGATTTAAGTAATTTGAAAGTTGTCAACATGAATGTTGCGTAATATAAAAAAATTGTGTCGAGCAATATTTTGACAGCTCGAATATTTGTTGCTTTACATTCGTTTCAATAATTTTATGATCTCTAATTATATTATTTAAAGTGACACCGCCCGCCGAGAACGAGTCTCTGTATACAAACAATTGAACAGAAGCAAAGAAAGTGATCCGTGTGAACTTTCGTTATGGTAACACTATTGAGTGTTATTTAATCTGTTATGTGAACGAACAAGATTTTATCTGACAGTATTATGAAGTAGAAATTCAAAATGCCTCTTTTATTTTTGCAATCGTGTAAATCAAGTCGTCTGCTTCGTGGGAATTGATGTAATTAAATGAGTTTTATTATTCTATGGTATAGAAGTGGCAAATTGGCATGCAGATCAATAAACGATGAAACTTTGCACAACATATATATATAGATGTCAATAAAAATTCAAACAGGACTGAAGTATTACTCGAGATCTGTCAAACATCATGTACAAGTCTACTTCGGGGCAGTCTCGTCTTAACATGCCCTTCACTAAGCCGGAACCACTTATTGTCATAGATAAAACTTGTCGAAGGTCGCCAAATGGTTATGAAACTTCTAAAATTTATTGTTTAATTACTAACTTCTAACCTAGTTCCATCATCCTGATGAAAGTGGACTTATTATATCTACTCTAGACATGCGGCATAGTCGATTGAGGGTTAAAGAATTTAAAGCATATACGTATTTAAAATATTGAATACCTAATTGACGACTATTATTAGACGAAAATGCGAAATTAATAAAGCGTAACCGGTCAAAATCTGTAACGTTTAGTTACTTCAATGAGATATAGGTGCGATATTACAGGCATATTATGTGTCACAGGCATATTTTGAGGGCAAATATTTTTTTGATATCGTAGGCGTAGAAAACCGGTTTTAACTCAGATGCATTGAGATAGGTACTTAGGGTATTAGCTGGGTAATCTAGTCCAGAACGCGCCTACTCGCTCAGCATTAGATATTACAAAACTTTGGCATTTACACTTAGAACCGGGCTCACATTTACAAACTTCGACGGTAGCTGAGGTCAATGATCGGATTTTATAACAATCAAGCCTGTATTGCCCTAAAGGGTAGGCAGAGGAGTATAGTACAATCCCATGATTCACCAATTAGGGGGAAATATTATAACGTTGGACATTTTGACGAGTTTTTTAATTTTAAGAAACGCTTAAATATATAACAGTATTCTAAATACCTACATTTCAAAACATTTGGGAATTGGAACATTTTGTCAATTTTTATTACTAATTTAAAATAAAAAACAATGTTCAAATGCATAGTACTATTGAATGTAGTTAAGGAAGAAACGTAACATCACTCCTGTAATTGGCGCAGGAGTAGGCAAAGGAATGTAATACCTGCACTTCCACGTTTCGCCAGTTACGTTTATGTTCTACCATGAAATAGGCGGTGAGCCTATTGCCATACACCGTGCACAGATCCAAGCTCCGAGCCTTTACGGAAAATTTCTACTAGAAAACCTTAGAAACATCCAATAGAATTCGAACCGCGAAGTGAACCCAGGACCTCTCGATCAGTAATCGTGCTTGCAACCACTGGAACAACGATGCAGTCATGTGGCTAGGTGTTGGAAAAAAATAGTTATATAGTTAATTAGAATATATGGAACATAATAGGGTATAAAGAATATATAATGATATAGAAAAATATTTTAACATGAAGAATAAATCAAATTCTTCAATGTACAATTTAACTTATCACTTGTATCTTTGAATCATGCTAAAATCATCTATGTAACTTATGATTCTTCTAAAGTATGTAGGCTATGCATAGCAAAGTAAGAGGAATATATTAATGTAAATTTAATCTGGTTGTAGATTCGTATTTAAATGACATCTTGTACAGTATTTACGTGAACGGATATTCTTGCTTAGAAAATTACAATGTATTGATACAAATAGGTTTACCAAGGGTACACTCGTATACTTTGAATACGGCGTGTTCTGTGATCCCCAACCCGCATGCCCAGCGTGAGGATCTATGTTCTGTAGTGAACTGAAATTGGCAGATAAGATGATGACAATGATGCAATCCCAACCGAATTATAAAGAAACTAACAGAGGTTTTAATTTTAACATTAACATTTATAATCAAATACTAAATGTCAGATGCTGCTGGATCAGAAGGCCCAGGAAGAGTGGCGCCAATTAGGGGAGACCAATGTCCAGCAGTAGATGTCAAAAGGCTGGTGGATGGAAATGTATGATGGGTCCGTCTAAGTCCTGTCCAGTCCTAAGCAGACTGCTCAGCTGGATGTTGTTGGCTCGATTCAGGCGTATTTTAGAATTGAGTGTTTTAAAAGAAGAAAAAAGATAGAACAAAGAAACATCAGTCCTGCTATATTCCATAATATATAAATTTAAACGGGCCTGTCAAAATCCTGCCAAAGAGGAAACCGTTTTAAATAATGTTACACGCTTAAAATATGTTTCTGAATATTACCACACACACTTTAATAATTACGCGGTTCCCAAGCATAACTTATAAGAATACAAAACGTAAATTTGCAAAGGTGTAAAAAAATTAATATGTATGTTTCACGCGCGTTATAATATAATATTAACAATTACAAAATTTGCCATTGCATTTGTTTTATTTTTATTTGTTAAGATTGTCTGTGGTCATTGAAATTTATTCGTTATTGTTTTTCTACAGACAATGGTTTCGCGGCAAATTTTACCCGCCAAATGTTTTTTTTTTATTTTATCTTCGAAAAGATTAAGACGCCAGCAGAGGTATAATACAGAATGCCATTCAGAATTGTTAATTGCGAAAAATTTTGTAAGACGTGTCAATAATTCAACCCGCTTTGTATATTTCTCAAGGATTTTGCATTCTCTAACGAATAATAGAAGACGATAACACAAACTGTTACTATAGAGATGACTGTAATAAAATGGCGAGTCTTTAAGAATTTGTTACGCAATGGTCGCAATGCAATGGACTTTTATAATTACTTTATTTTATATAAGACAGAAAGCACCGACTGCCAAATATAGCTGACGTGCTTCTTCTACATTCATCTCTCTCCTCATGTATGTACGTGGATGTTTCCAGTCAGTAATACTGATTTTTTTATGACTGAATTTTTGATTTCACTTATAAAAATTTTTAAACATCGTGCCTAAATAGAACTGCGGAATAAATGTGTAATATTATGTATTATTTATAATGTTTGTAGTGTTCATACATATGTATGAACACTACAAACAGCTTTAATGAATCCTAAGACAGATCTGCCCAGACATTTAGAGTTAGACAAAGATAGATTTAAATGTTTTAATAATCATACAATTGAGATAGTACATTGAGATATTTTTTCACTTCCTAATTCAAAGTAACTGACTGTAAGATGAGCATATTTTTTGGCAAAACGTGATCCATAAATAATATTTTAAATTCTGTCTGTTTGTCTCCTTATTTTAATTGATAGCTTTATCGTTCTAAAAGGGCATAGTGTACTAGAAACACTTTTCTTAATCAATGCTTATGTCAATGAAACAAGGGATGAAAGCTTGTATTTTTTAATTTTTACTACATCGAAATTTCGAGAAACAAGTCACGAAACATAAACGAAAGTTAATCACGAAACAAAACGTGAAAGCTTGATGTAATCAAAAACTGTATGAACACACACATACATATATATACATGTGTAGAAGTTAAATAAAAAAAATTATTTCTTCTCTTAACTTTTTAAATCTAATTTAAACAAGTAAACTTTTCTAAACTATATAGTTATACATAAAATCTCAAAAAAAATCACGTATAATTAATTATTACTGCATGAAAACGTAAGCTCAATGATTCATAATTATAATTAGCGTAGTAATATTACGCCATGTGAACAGGAATGATGTATACGTGAAAGATATTAGTCGCCGTTAATAGTTTCCGTCAATTTCAACTCATGCGAGTTGTTACGTAACGTTCAGTCGACATGTTGTCATTATATAGGGTAAATACACACTAACACTGAGATTGTGTAAAAAAATGACATCAGTATTGATATTATAACGCAGGTTTTGTTAAAATAAATAATAAAAGCAAAATGATTAATTTCCCGTATTTAGGTATATACAACCAAAATTATAGTAAGAAAATCGTTACTAGTGTTTAAGACGAGAATGACAAAGAAGTAGATGTTGAATTAACGTAACATAAAAAATACACTTCATATGGTGTTGAGATTTTATAACAACATGTGAACGCTGCCTAATACAATTTCCGTGGCGCTGACTTCGACAACCTACGTCTTTTAGCACGAAAACATTGCATATCCGCGCCACGGATGTAACTGTCATTGTTTACAACAATACAGGCATAAATGACACGTGACAGATGTAAGTTTGAAAACGAATTAAAAAAACGAACAGTTTATAACCATAGCGTTAAGTTATTTAGAAATGGCCGTAGCTTTTTATATGTTTTACAAAAATCGTAAATAATTGTGTATTACCTGCCAAACTGTTAGGTTGTTTGTCCCCTGCCACAATCTAGTTTTCGATATTCTTGTACTGTAAGCAAGTATATAAGTATCTAAGCGTACTCATATTTAACTGAAACATATTATTACTTAACTGTGACTTAGATTGTTTAATAATAATATTATGTCACTTAAATTAATGTTAAATATAAGATGTAGCAACTATTAATTCAAAGAAAGTGAGTTTATGCAATGTTTTTAGTTTCGCCTAAATCATAATAACTTCGTTAGTATATCATAAATTATTTTAAATTATAAATTAATACAGCTTTCGGCCTCCTAACCTTAAAGTGAACTTTTAAAGAACATCAGAATCGTACGAATACTATTCGTACGGTTAAGATATTCAAAATAATTCAGATATACTAGAAATAAATGATTTCGTTGACCCTGTTTTCTTACCTAATAACATAATTCAGGTGAATATAAGACAATTTTTTTCTTTCTTCCGTTTCACGACTGGCAATATTTAACGCACGAAGACGAACAAATGGGCGACTAGAATTGGCATGTAGAGTTGAGACCTACGTAGATGTAATGATTGAGTTAAATCTGAGAATTACATTTTATTATACCTAACAAACAAATTTAGAACAATTTTTATCATAACACTGTTATTGCTTAACCTAAATATAAAAATAATGAGATATCATCAGCGATTCAAAAATGAAACGAATTAAGTCACATTAGATTCAGGTTTCAAAATGTCAGTTTCTTATTTAAAAATATTGTGCATCTTTAAAAGGTAATAACTCTATAGGTCAGCTAATAATAAGTCACTAGTGCAGCTAATGAATGAATGATTCCAGGAATAAATCTTTTATTTGTTCCAGTCTCTTCTGTAGTTTAATTGATATTATTAGTTAAAGCTACTCATATATCTATGTATCCGTTATATTTAAAAAAACTACATGAAATTATTTTTTATCCAACGTTTAAATCAATTTAGAAAACGTACTTGACATTCAAATTAGCTCCAATAAGCAATTAGAATACCGTAAATATACTCTACTGTTGGAGCCGTAATAATAAAATGTTTATATTCTACTTCTGTTTTATTACAAATTTATTCAAAAGTTTTACATCTGCTGAATAAAAATAGTGAAATAAGTAATATCCCAACAGGTCAATAGTAATAAAACGTGACATGTGTGCGGAAGCAGGAATTTCTATCCGATTTGTAATCTATGATTTAACGGATGACATGCAGAATGGCGTAACAGTGACGCAACGGAACGCGTACAATTTGGCGCGAACGCTCTTCCGGTGACCTCACTTTGATAGATTTCACTGAATTTAAATGAAGAACTAGACAATTGATATGATTTTTTATTTTTTATTTTTAATCGTATTATGACTATGTAATTTAAATATCTAAAATAATTATAGGTACTAATAATAATAATGGATACTAATGTTTTTTGTACGGCTAACATGTTTTATTATTAATTAAACACGTGTTGACAGGCCTCAAGTGATATTTGATTGCAATATCACTATCGTTAGCAGATTTTGTATCTGTAGTTTTCACAGATAATGAAAACTTTAGTTGCTTCCCTATTACTTAAAAGAATGGTGCACTTGGAAATGGATGGAATTTTGGGCCATGGATCAAAATATTGTCGTGCTTGCTGATTTTGTTTTGCAATTCATTACAACGTTTTAATTTTTACAGCAGTGAGATATTTCTTAAGTTTTCTACAGTTTTATAATAAAGGGTTGGCGGGAAATATTCGTTTTTAAGCTGTGAAGCCGAGTTTTGCTTTTCCACCGTTAATTTATTTGATTTTTTAATTAGATGTATTTATTGTTATTTTGTTCAAAGATGCATACTAACATCGCGCAGTAAAATAATTAACTGAGCTAAATAAAAGTAGTGTAGAATGTTATTTCTCAGTTTATGAACTTAATTTTTATAAATAACTTCAAATTTTACTTTTAATTTAATCAGTTATTTATAACTTAAAATTAATAATAATATAAAAGTTTCATTATAATATGAAAGTATAATAATAATATAGAAGTTTCATTGTGTATGAAAGACTTTTCCAGTTCTGACGATCGTAAAACATCTGTATAACGGTTATAATAAAATTAAACACAAAGACGTCTACTTCATTTTGGAATTCAATAAAATTTCAATCGAAAGCTGAAATGCGTAGATCGTGTTCGTATTTTGAATTATTGAAACTGCTAGCTTCTATTTATGATAATTGGTAAGGTTTAAATAATAATTAATGATAGAACAAGTCTTTAATGATAGGATAAAGAATGAACTTCTATTTAAAATTTAAAATTTTATTTAAAATTTATTTTATATGTATAAATTAATTGAGCCAAATTTCAAGTATTTTAAAGTTCTGATAAACATTTTAGTGTCCTATGGAATTGGTTTACTTATGCTGATAAGTTGTTCTTTGTATATTTTTTAAATTTTACTTTCAACCACACATTCATTTAGAAAGATGAACAATTTTGCTAGTAGAGACCTATTCGCTAAGACCGGAAGTGTGATCATTAATTTACTGCCGGAAAGCACTGCTGTGTCCTGGTTCAAACGTACAGTCTAATTTAGGTAATCCGAACTCATTATTCGCAGTTTGTGTTGCTTCTTTTATAGATAGGAAGATGATTTTTGGTCAATTCTGTATTGGATCCATGTGTGTATTCACGTTTCTATTACGCTTACAGGGTAGGCAGAGAACAATGAGTGCCAAATATCTCTGTCCTTACACACCTGCTGTGTTTGTTCTACATTCAGCTCTCTCTACAAACACATGCTGGTTTCGAAGATTCAGCCCTGTACTATAGGTAACAAATGCGCTTTAATAAAAAAAACGAACATATCCTGTCACCGGAAATAGAATTGCTTCCATCAGGACAATGACATGACTGCTGTTGGAAACATTTTTCTTGGTCTTGTACACGTATAGCCTGTTAATGGGATTGGATGTGCTCAGTTCATATTAATGACACGAATTTAAAACACGTATTTGTAGTTGATAATATTCGAGATTTGAATAGTTTTTTTATTGTTAACAAATTGACAATGACAACGAAATGTATAATAATTCCAAATATATTTTTCATTTTTAATTACACAATCCAACACGCATTTTATTTTCAAAAATCATAAACTGAATTTGCAGGTTTACTTATGAATATGGATTTTATAATTTTTGTTTTTATTTTTATTTTGGTTACCTTAATTTATGATATAATTTTCCGTACTGTTAAATATTGACTAATAATATTTGCTTTATACTATGTATATTGTTAAATATTTATTAATTAAAAATTAAATATAGTTACTAAATAAATTATAGATTAAAATATTTCATTGTCGATAATAAAATAGTTAAATGAATAAT